>LPNX011062124.1:357922-380121 GCA_001517045.1 Pseudotsuga menziesii | reverse complement strand
ACAAGTTAAAGATTTGTTGCAGACTATATGTCTATCGCAAAATAATTGATGCTGCAAGAGAACTGTTGTCGAACGATGAACTTTTGTCGCAAGTGACAGTTGGGTGAGATTAGTTTAAGGTAACGAGAGATTTTGGCGGCATGATTTTTGGTCACATATACCATTAATGCATAAAAAATACCTATTGTCATGACAAGTGAAGTGATGGTTTGATTGGTGGTTTATTGAAATGATGGGAAAGATTGCCCCATGTGACATAATTAGCCACCACCTTCTCCATTTATTGCAAACCCACATGAGGGAACAACTTATTGCATGTGTAAACTTATTTCATCTTCGCACCGAAGTATGTTCATTCATTTGTATCCAACTAACTAAACTCTTCAGTCGAACTATTTGTCTGCAACTACTTTGAATCTGAAGCCATATGATTTATCACGGAAATCCCGGTGTCGAGCACCAACGCTATTTATGGATCCAATATGGATGCTCCCCCTCCCATCCCTATTATCTAAGAAGCTATAGAAATTTTGTCACGACCGGCGTTGGCTATCCCATCAAGAAGGAAGCGGACAGGCTGCAGAACTATTCCTCAAAGAGCAAAAGCTCCTCATGATGTTGAAGCATCAAGATATAGGTTGACGACCATGTTTCCTGGATACATTCCTCCGACGACAGATGAGGTTCCTAGTGTCACAATTAGTAATATTTCCGAGTACCCGTTGGTCAAGCCAGCCATCCCAAAAGGAGTCCATGTGACAGCATACATTCTGTTGAATATGAAAAAGATGGGAGTCGTAGACCATGATCTGTGGAATTTCCCTGAACTCGCTATGTCACGATACATGACCTATGTGCAAGAGACTAAAGATGGACCTATTAACTTAGTTCCAATGGAGTAGGCAAGAGGAGTGGACAAGTTGGGCATGCTGTCGTTGATGCACATGCACCATTTTGGTCTTGGGAGGCCTCTATTTCGCTTTGTTGGTTTATTTTATTGAAGGTCTTGTCAACAACTTTTTCATTCAATTGTTCCTTAGGGTCAAGTACTTCTTCCATTTTCCTCATAAATCGATCGAAGATTTGGTTCAATTCTTCTTTAAATGAATTCCTGGTTAATGTATGAGTTTAATAGTTAAGTAATAATAAATCCAATTAACTATTAAAAATATTAATTTTTATTATTATTATTTTATAAATATTAATAACATTATTATACAGATATATAGTTTATTTTTTTGGGTGAACGCGGGAATTAGGGCTTAATAAAACCTTGTGTAGTTTATAAAACCAAGGTTTGTGGTTTATAAAACCAAGGTTTGTTTTTATAACCCATATGTTGTTTTTTCTGTTCTTTCTTTCCCCTTTTTATGGGATCTTCTTATCTTCTTCTTCTTTTTTACTTCTTCTCTTTCTTTTTTCTCTCTACTTTTTTATTTTTATTTTTTCTTGTTTCTTTTCATGAAATAAAATTAAAGCCAAAGCCTCGAAATCAAGCCCAAGAAGGGGCTCTGATACCACTCTAACACCGAATCTGTGTGCTATGGAAGAATTTGTAACCAGATAAAGAAGAGATCCATCTTCATAGTAAATAATACATATTGAATAACATGATTGATGATATTTTATAATTGAAAGCTTGTCTTTAAATATGGCTTAGGCACCTATTAGGAGAAGTCATGTCCTCTTGCGGTAATAGTAATTATTATTTTATTATTAATTTATATGTTAAATTAATTTATTATTATTATTATTATTATTATTATCTATGTAACACATACAGTCGCAGCTTGCCATCCTCACAATGCAACTACAAGATATCAAGGAAAAGAAGTGCAGGAGTAACTCGGGTGTACCAGATGTAGAACTAAAGGCCATCATAATTAAAGACTCATGTCCAACATTCATGAATTATCTTACATCAGGAGCACCAAACCCTATAAATTCACAAGGAATACCTTGGTGTAGAATTTGTCAGACCATAGGTCATCGGTTGAAGGAATGCTTGTATCTACATAAAATAGTAAGTGTACCTGCCAAATTATATTGTAAGTTATGTCGATATGTGGGTCACGACTAGAAAAACTGCAGGGCATATCAGTTGCCACAAGAGAAAATAGTCGACACATACTTGATGAAAAATGATGAACAAATGTAAGTCTAGCGAGCGCAGGCAATATACCCTCAACATAGGGGGGTGGTCCTTTTAGAGGTTGAGGACGACAATGAGTATTTGGTTGTAGAAGAGGCCAAGTTATTTTTCATAATTGTGGACAGTCTAGACATTTTTCCAGATATTTCACTAACCCTACATCGACGTTTTCATATTGTAAAGTATTGGACCACACTATCGAAGAATGCCCACAGCTGATTGCTAAATGGCATGCCAGAAACATGGGAAACCATAATCCACCTCAAAATACCAATCCAAATATTCAGAAGATTTATGTCGAACCTCGGGAACTTAATATTGTTGTTGTAACGAGAGGAGGTGTTGCGACCAGAGGAGATCAAGGAGCACCGTACAGAAACCCAAGAGTTCGACCGACACCACAAAAGAAAGTACCATTTTATGTCCATCAAGAAAAGGAAGCAATCTTTCATGCACGTCATGAGATTATTGACAAAAATCAAGCACTGACTTCTGTTGTTGTTCCAATATTGAAGGAGGGACCAATCTTGTTAATGCCTCAAATATTTGAATTGTTATTTCAAAGAAAACCCGAAGAGAAGGTAGCCATGCTGAAAGATTTCTTTAAAATTTGTTTAGCACCGATAGAAGATAATGATGTTGTGGCAGAACTATCATCTTTAGTCTGAGAACCTCAACCAAGTGTACAACCAGAGAAGGAATTTAACCATATTAGTAAAAGACTGAAAATTGGTCGTGAGCTAAGGATGAATGCCTAGATAGGTGACTATGACATTGATTTTACCATTTTGGATTTGGGCTTATATGTTAATATTCTCACTAGACACACATGGGAAAGTATGGGAAAGACGAGACTAGTATGGTCTCCTGTTCAACTTTGTTTAGCCAACTAGTCGAAGGTTTTGCCTATTGGTCGACTGACACAGGTTCCTGTTGAAATAGAAGGACTCCGAACCTATGCAAATTTTGAGATCATAGATATTGTCGATGATATGAATCTGTATCCTGCACTTCTAGGAATTGACCGGGCTATCGACAATCAAACCATTATAAATTTTAAGGAAAGAATATTAGCATTTGAAGATGCATAACTAGGGTGGTCGTTCCAATTTATCCTTTGGAGGGCCAGGATATGTCGAGCAGGTAAATAGTGAAGGACAAGATGGACATATGGATCATATCTAGAATATTACTTCTACGAGAGGCGACTATGTTAATCTAAAATCTGATGGAAAACTCAGTTGGCAAAGTATTAGTTCCTACTTGTAGGACTTAAGAGAAGCTTTGGAGAACTGGCAGAATCGACTACATGAAGTATTAATGCAGAAGTGCATAAGAATCATGAAATATATGTGACACATAGGTACTAAGGTATGTGATTTACCGACCTATGAAGGTTTACATAACTTAGATGCCTTTATTACATAGTTCCAATAAAATGTATTTGAACCTCAGTGCTAGTTAGCCCTGGATGTTGCATTGAATTCTACACCCACAAGATGGTGGGTTACTCATAAGTAGTTTATTTCATAATGGACTCAATTTCAAAAATTGCTAGAAATCTGATTTGGGGAGAAGGTGCTTTATACTAGTCAGAAATATACAGGATTGACAAATCCTATCGAGCATATTGAGCATTGTCGCCCGACATGGGAGACATCGTCGCGATAGGAATGGGTTCATAAGTTCATACACACCTTGGACATGATATAGAAAAATAGTAGACGTTGGTTGAGCTGTGACACTAAAATAGATAGCTGCCAGTTTCATGCATACCTTTGGATTTATTGATGATAATCTGATGATTGAAGCTGCCCTACAAGTGATCTTAACTAATATGTTTGAAGACATAATTGTTTCTATTTCAAGTTTCCATCAAAGTAGTGTGGAAGTTTAACATTGGATGGAGTGTTAGAATGTAACGGGTGAACCTGATGAATATTTCTGATTCCGAGGGTACTCGAGCAGTGGAGTGGTCAGATGTATCAAGTGACAAGTTTATGAATCATTTTAAATAATAAAAAAGTGAACATTGGTTCTCCAGAGAACCCAAAATTTGCTAATATCGAGGACTATTGGGATGATGAGATGGTAGGGAATATTATAGACTTATTGCATGAATTCCAGGATTCGTTTCCTACTAAATTTTCAGAAATGAACGGAATTGTTGGTGAACTAGGATAAATGAAGATTCCACTAAAGCCCGAAACAAAACCTATCAAACAATGACCATATAGACTCAATCCGAGATATAAAGAAAAAGATAAGATATAGTTAGACAAAATGCTCTATGTAGGAATTATAGAACCTGATGAAGAATATGAATGGATTAGACCTATGGTGGTGCAAGACAAGAAAAATGGTGAAGTTCGTATCTATGTCGACCAGAGGAAGCTAAATGATGTCTACCTGCATAAACCATTTCAGACCCCATTCGTAGATGAAGTGTTTGAGAGCATCGGAGCATAAGAGGTGTACTCATATACTGATGGATTATCTTGGTACCATCAGATAAGTATTGCAAAGGAATATCGGTACAAGATGATCTTTGCGACAAAATGGGGATGCTTCCAATACATGGTAATTCCCTTTGGACTCAAGAATGCTCATGTTATTTTTTCTAGTATAGTCGTGTCTGCTTTTAAAGATTTCATTCATAAATTTATTGAAGTATACTTCGATGAATGGACGTTCTATGGGCTAGTAAAGAATCACATTGACAATCTCTGAATGATGCTCAATCGATGTAGATAGTTCCATATTTCTCTTAATTTGAAGAAGTGCATTTTTTTTGCCCCTTATGGCATCTTGCTAGGTCATGTGGTTTGTTGAGATGGAATATTGATGGAATTTTCTAAGATTGTGATTATTGTCGACCTACCCCCACCCACAACAGTGAAATAGTTGAGAACTATTTTGGGACATACGAGGTATTATAGAAAATTTATCAGAGAATATGCAGAGGTCGCAACTCCAATGGAGAAATTGTTCAAAAAATGTTAAATTCTAATGGAATGAGCAATTTTAAGAGTCTGGATGTTCTTCAAAATAAGATGGTTACAATTCCTATATTGGTATTTCCATAATGGAAGAAAATAATTTCATGTACATGTCGACGCGTCGTGTGTTGTGCTTAGCGTTGTACTTGCATAGCCAGGTGAAGGTTCTATTGATCACCCTATTGGATTCGCTATGGTATATGGTGAGGGTTCTTAACTATACCACTACTGAGAGGGAAGGACTTGCTATGGTATATGCTCTCCAGAAGTTTTGACATTATCTATTGGGAGGACATTTCAAGATGTACACAGACCATTCTGCGTTGAAATATTTAGTCAATAATCTAGTATTGGGGGTGAATATTTGTCGATGGCTTCTGCTATTCCAAAAAGTTGACTTTGAGATTATTGTCAAGCCGGGTTGATTGAATTCATGATCGGACCATCTATCGAGGTTAGAAAGTGGGGAAGTTCTAGTTAATCTCGACGATAGTCTTCTCAATGCACAGTCGTTTGCATTTAAGATGATTGATGATCACTACAAATATATTGTACATCTCTTAACTACTATATATGCACCATAAGGATTTAGTACAACACAGAATAAGCAATTAATTCTAAAAGCTACAGATTTCCAGATGATCATTGGGCAATTAAATAAGATGGGACCAGATGAAATACTTCGTTGTTGTGTTTTGGAACAAGAGCGATCGATGGTATTGAATGAAGCACATGTTGGTGTCGCAGGAGGTCACTATGCAGGAAGAGTGATGGTGCACAAGATTTTATAAGCAGGATTATGGTGGCCTACTCTACATGCATACACTAGAGACTATTGTCGCATATGTGATATTTCCCAAAGAAATGGAAAACTGCCACGACGAGATGAGATGTCATTAGAACCCCATGCAAATTTACAAGCATTTGATAAATGGGTTGTTGACTTTGTGGGTACCATTAACCCACAGGAAAACGAACGAGTGCACACTATATAATCACTGCGACATACTACCTAACCAGATGGGATAAAGCAACACCAATAAGAGATTGTACTGCTGCGACTGCTATAAGATTTTTATTTGACCATGTTGTCACCCATTTTGGATGCTCAAAAATAATATAAGTGATCACAGTAGACATTTTGTGAATCACTTGATTGATAAATTAACTAAGGGATTTCAGATTCAATACTAGAAGACAACACCATATCACCCACATGCAAATGGTGTTGTTGAAGTCTTCAATAAAATCATGGAGAATGCATTGACAAATATATTTAATGTTTAGAGGTATGATTAGGATTGCACAATACCTGCAGTATTATGGGATTATCGCACAACCTACAAAAATTTGATAGGACAAACTCTGTTCAGATTGGTTTATGGACAAGAATTTGTCATGCCACTAGAATATATTGTACCCAGTCTCAAGGTAGTTGCGATTACTGAGATGATAGATGTTGGGACAGTAGAAGAAAGATTTGAGATGAGCTCATATGGAGGACCTGTGTATGGTTTTTGTACTTACGTACGTTTCGGACTGCTCAGTCGAGTCCATCATCAGGAGAATGTTTGGCTCAGTATTAATTATGTGCCTAATATCCTTTATTCATATTAGTTATTAATTTTTTATTTTTGATTTTTGTTTTTGAGACTAATGTTGGCCAAATGTTGTTTCTTTAGAAGGTTTAAAATAGGTTTCCAAGATTTGCTGAGAGTTAAACCACCATCCCTGTTAAAAAAAATTGGTTGTTTTTCGATTTCCAAAGCCTCACGGATTCTTCTCTTATTGTAATGTTCTTCCAAAGCTATGACCTTAGCCTTCTCCATGCAAATATAGTGATTAGTTTTTTTGGAGTGTTCAGCTACTATTGAATTTTTTGTTCTTTCATGTTTTATGTCTGCGGAATGCTCCTTCAGCCTTGTGTTTCTTGATCTTCCCGTCTCTCTAATGTACTCTTCATCACATGAACAAGGAATTGAATATACTCCTTTCTTGAGCATGAGATCAATAAGATCTTTTGCTTTGTCCAGCATGTTTCTTAAAAAATTGGGAGGGGAGAAAGCGGTTTCAATATGTTTCTTTCTTAATAGTCTGGCTATTTTGTCTATGGTACCCTGGATGTATGGGAGGACCACCTTTTTATGTTCTCAGTTTGTTTTGTTTTGTTACCGTATTTTGTTGAGAGGTTTTTTGCTTTTTTGAATGCTTTGAATGTTTTGTTGATATCTTGTAATTTGTAACCATTTTCTTGAAGGACTTCAGCAAGATGCTTCAATTCTTCATCAAGGTGTTCTTTGTCCGAAATTATTATGGCCCTAATGGCAAGGGTGTTCAAGATTCCTAATTTCTATGAGGGATGGTGATGGGATGTTGCATGTAAATATGTGTCAAAATGCGTCTTTTTCTGTAAACTTGATGTGCTAACGACCCATCCTTATTTTTTGTAATAAGGATGTTGAGGAAGGGAAGGCGATTGTTTTCTTGGACCTCCATTGTGAATTTTATGTGTTCGGATTGGTTATTGAGATGTGTGAGGAATTTGTTTAGGTTCTCTCTCCCATGTGTCCATATGAGATTTGTGTCATCTACAAATCTTTTCCACTCATGGGGCTTTAGGGAGAATGATTCAATAGCCTTATTTTCAAAATGTTCCATGTAGATGTTGGCCACTATTGGAGATAGTGGGGATCCCATAGCTACTCCATTAACTTGTTCATAGATTTCTCCACGAAAGGTGAAATAGGTGGATTTTAAGCAAATTCAAACTAGATTAGCCATCTCATCATTGGTGATTTCATGTATTACTTTGATTGCATCATCGACCGTTACTTTAGTGTACAAAGAGACTACATTGAAGCTTACGAGTAGATCATTGTCTTCTACATGCAAATCTTTTATTCCTTTGACAAAGTGGGTAGAGTCCTTAACACAGGATGAAGTGTTTCCTACTAACGGTTTTAAGGTTTTTGACAGGAATTTTGCCAATTGATAAGTGGGTGATCCAATCGTGTTAACTATCCGTCGTACGGGAACTCCTCCCTATGGATCTTCAGTGCACCATAAATTCTTGGGATAATCGTGTTTCTGGGGATTAGTTTCTTTTTTGTTTCTTCTTCCAGGCTGGATTTAGAGATGGCTTTCTTCACTTCTTTGATGACTTTGTTGCTCAGGTCGCTTGACAGCTTTCTGTAGGCTCCACTTGTTGTTAGGTGATCTTGCATTTTTGAGATGTATGCTTATGTATCTAGGATAATCGTGGCATTACCCTTATCTGCTTTTAACACTATGATGTCTTTATTCTCCTTAAGTTCACATAATGTTGTGGCTTTGTTCCTACTTATATTGCTTTTCAGCGGTTTTTCCTTCCTCAAGACAAAGGCGTAGTCTTGTCTTAGTTCTTCCGCTGTCTCCTGTGGTAGAGACATTACTATTTCCTCAACGACGCATATGATCTCTTCAGCTGGGACTTTCTTTGGCTCTATTGAAAAATTCAGTCCTTTCCCTAACACCCTTAATGCATCTTCATTCAATGTTTTTTTGGACAGATTCACAACGCTCCGTTTGAAATTGTTTGGGGTTTCCTTTCCCTTATGCTCATGTTGTTTTTCCAGGTTCGTGAACTTCTTCATATGACATCGTTTCATTTTTTTGTCAATCTTTCAACCCTAAATGATAATCTTGCACAGAGACAGTTCCATGTATCGTGTTGTATGGTTGCTGCGAGTTTTAGATGGAGGGCCAGGCATTCTTTGGACATGAGATTGAGCCGATTCCTTACACGTTTGATCTCATTTTTTATTAGTTCTAGACTTGCGCGTTTAAACAAAGCTTCGTTGCAATTTTTCAGATGGTGGTTGATTCTGGCAAATTTTGGAACTAGTTCTTTTGTTCTGCATCTTTTCAGGAACGTTAGCTTGGATGTTTCACAGATAATGCACAATATTTTACGTTCAAGGAGCCTTACTTCATCCATTGTTTCCCTTCCATGGAGGGATTTAATGTTGTTGTTCATGTTTTCACCAGAAGATATTTGAGATGAGCTCATATGGAGGACCTATGTATGGTTTTTGTACTTACGTACATTTTGGACTGCTCAGTCGAGTCCATCATCAAGAGAATGTTTGGCTCAGTATTAATTATGTGCCTAATATCCTTTATTAATATTAGTTATTAATTTATGATTTTTAATTTTCAATTTTTAATTTTTGTTTTTGAGACTAATGTCGGCCGAATGTTGTTTCTTTAGAAGGTTTAAAATAGGTTTCCAAGATTCGCTGAGAGTTAAACCATCATCCCTGTTAAAAAAATTTGGTTGTTTTTTTATTTCCAAATCCTCACCGATTCTTCTCATATTGTAATGTTCTTCTAGAGTAATGACCTTAGCCTTCTCCATGAAAATATAGTGATTAGTTTTTTTGGAGTGTTCAGCTACTGCTGAATTTTTTGTTCTTTCATGTTTTATGTCTGCGGAATGATCCTTCAGCCTTGTTTATATCGATCTTCCGTCTCTCCGATGTACTCTTCATCACATGAACAAGGAATTGAATATACTCCTTTCTTGAGCATGGGATCAATAAGATCTTTTGCTTTGTCCAGCATGTTTCTTAAACAATTGGGAGGGGAGAAAGCGGTTTCAATATGTTTCTTTCTTAATAGTATGTCTATTTTGTCTGTGGTACCCTAGATGTATGGGAGGACCACCTTTTTTATGTTCTCAGTTTGTTTTGTTTTGTTACCGTATTTTGTTGAGAGGTTTTTCGCTTTTTTGAATGTTCTGTTGATATCTTGTAATTTGTAACCATTTTCTTGAAGGACTTCAACAAGATGCTTCAATTCTTCATCAAGGTGTTATTTGTCTGAAATTCTTATGGCCCTAATGGCAAGGGTGTTCAAGATTCCTAATTTATGTGAGGGATGGTGATGGGATGTTGAATGTAAATATGTGTCAGTATGCGTCTTTTTTCTGTAAACTTGATGTGCTAATGACCCATCCTTATTTTTTGTAATAAGGACGTCGAGGAAGGGAAGGCGATTGTTTTCTTGGACCTCCATTGTTAATTTTATGTGTTCGTATTGGATATTGAGATGTGTGAGGAATTTGTTTAGGTTCTCTCTCCCATGTGTCCATATGAGATTTGTGTCATCTACAAATCTTTTCCACTCACAGGGTTTTAGGGAGAATGATTCAATAGCCTTATTTTCAAAATGTTCCATGTAGACGTTGGCCACTATTGGAGATAGTGGGGATCCCATAGCTACTCCATTAATTTGTTCATAGATTTCTCCAGGAAATGTGAAATAGGTGGATTTTAAGCAAATTCGAACTAGATTAGCCATCTAATCATTGGTGATTTCTTATATTACTTTGATTGCATCATCGACTGGTACTTTAGTGTACAAAGAGACTACATCGAAGCTTACGAGTAGATCATTGTCTTCTACGTGCAAATATTTTATTCCTTTGACAAAGTGGGTAGAGTCCTTAACGTGGGATGAAGTGTTTCCTACTAACAGTTTTAAGGTTTTTGACAGGAATTTTGCCGATTGATAAGTGGGTGAGCCGATCGTGTTAACTATCGGTCGTAAGGGAACTCCTTCCTTATGGATCCTCGGTGCACCATAAATTCGTGGGATAATCGTGTTTCTGGGGATTAGTTTCTTTTTTGTTTCTTCTTCCAGGCTAGATTCAGAGATGGCCTTCTTCACTTCTTTGATGACTTTGTTGCTCGGGTCGCTTGACAGCTTTCTGTAAGCTCCACTTGTTGTTAGGTAATCTTGCATTTTTTAGATGTATGCTTCTATATCTAGGATAACCGTGGCGTTAACCTTATCTACTTTTAACACTATGATGTCTTTATTCTCCTTAAGTTCATGTAATACTGTGGATTCGTTCTTGCTTATATTGCTTTTTGGCGGTTTTGCCTTCCTCAAGACAACGGCGCAGTCTTGTCTTAGTTCTTCTGATGTCTCCTGTGGTAGAGACATTACTATTTGCTCAATGGCGCATATGATCTCTTCGGTTGGGACTTTCCTCAACGCTATCGAAAAATTCAGTCCTTTCCCTAACGCCCTTAATGCATCTTCATTCAACATTTGTTTGGACATATTCACAACGCTCCATTTGAAATTGTTTGGGGTTTCCTTTCCCTTATGCTCATGTTGTTTTTCTAGGTCCGTGAACTTCTTCATATGACATCGTTTCATTTTCTCTATTAGTCTTTCAACCCTAAATGATAAGCTTGCACGGAGACGGTTCCATGTATCGTGTTGTATAATTGCTGCGAGTTTTAAATGGAGGGCCGGGAATTCTTTGGATATGAGATTGAGTCGATTCCTTACACATTTAATCTCATTTTTTATTAGTTCTAGACTTGCGCGTTTGAACAAATCTTCGTTGCAATTTTTCAGATGGTGGTCTATTCTAGCAAATTTTAGAACTAATTCTTTTGTTCTGCGTCTTTTCAGGAACATTAGCTTGGATGTTTCACGGATAATGCACAATCTTTTGCGTTCAAGGAGCCTTACTTCATCCTTTGTTTCCCTTCCATGGCGGGATTTAATGATGTTGTTCATGTTTTCACAGGAAGCTATTTGAGATGAGCTCATATGGAGGACCTGTGTATGGTTTTTGTACTTACGTACGTTTTGGACTGCTCAGTTGAGTCCATCATCAGGGGAATGTTTGGCTCAGTATTAATTATGTGCCTAATATCCTTTATTAATATTATTTTATTAATATTAGTTATTAATTTATGATTTTTAATTTTTGTTTTTGAGACTAATGTCGGCTGAATGTTGTTTCTTTAGAAGGTTTAAAATAGGTTTCCAAGATTCGTTGAGAGTTAAACCATCATCCTTATTAAAAAAAATTGTTTGTTTTTTTATTTCCAAAGCCTCACGGATTCTTCTCATATTGTAATGTTCTTCCAGAGCTATGACCTTAACCTTCTCCATGCAAATATAGTGATTAGTTTTTTTGGAGTGTTCAGCTACTGCTGAATTTTTTGTTCTTTCATGTTTTATGTCTGCGGAATGATCCTTCAGCATTGTTTTTATCGATCTTCTTGTCTCTTCGATGTACTCTTCATCACATGAACAAGGAATTGAATATACTCCTTTCTTGAGCATGGGATCAATAGGATATTTTGCTTTGTCCAGCATGTTTCTTAAACAATTGGGAGGGGAGAAAGTGGTTTCAATATGTTTCTTTCTTGATCGTCTAGCTATTTTGTCTGTGGTACCCTGGATGTATGGGAGGACCACCTTTTTTATGTTCTCAGTTTGTTTTGTTTTGTTACCGTATTTTGTTGAGAGGTTTTTCACTTTTTTGAATGTTATGTTGATATCTTGTAATTTGTAACCATTTTCTTGAAGGACTTCAGCAAGATGCTTCAATTCTTCATCAAGGTGTTCTTTTTCTGAAATTATTATGGCCCTAATGGCAAGGGTGTTCAAGATTCCTAATTTCTGTGAGGGATGGTGATGGGATGTTGAATGTAAATATGTGTCAGTATGCGTCTTTTTTCTATAAACTTGATGTGCTAACGACCCATCCTTATTTTTTGTAATAGGGACGTCGAGGAAGGGAAGGCGATTGTTTTCTTGGACCTCCATTGTGAATTTTATGTGTTCGGATTGGTTATTGAGATGTGTGAGGAATTTGTTTAGGTTCTCTCTTCCATGTGTCTATATGAGATTTGTGTCATCTACAAATCTTTTCCACTCACGGGGTTTTAGGGAGAATGATTCAATAGCCTTATTTTCAAAATGTTCCATGTAGACGTTGGCCACTTTGGAGATAGTGGGGATCCCATAGCTACTCCATTAATTTGTTAATAGATTTCTCCACAAAAGGTGAAATAGGTGTATTTTAAGCAAATTCGAACTAGATTAGCCATCTCATCATTGGTGATTTCTTGTATTACTTTGATTGCATCATCGACCGGTACTTTAGTGTACAAAGAGACTACATCGAAGCTTACGAGTAGATCATTGTCTTCTACATGCAAATTTTTTATTCCTTTGACAAAGTGGGTAGAGTCCTTAACGTAGGATGAAGTGTTGCCTACTAACAGTTTTAAGGTTTTTGACAGGAATTTTGCCAATTGATAAGTGGGTGAGCCGAATGTGTTAACTATCGGTTGTAAGGGAACTCCTTCCTTATGGATCTTCAGTGCACCCTAAATTCTTGGGATAATCATGTTTCTAGGGATTAGTTTCTTTTTTGTTTCTTCTTCGAGGCTGGATTCAGAGATGGCCTTCTTCACTTCTTTGATGACTTTGTTGCTCGGGTCACTTGACAACTTTCTGTAGGATCCACTTGTTGTTAGGTGATCTTGCATTTTTGAGATGTATGCTTCTGTATCCAGGATAACTGTGGCGTTACCCTTATCTGCTTTTAACACTATGATGTCTTTATTCTCCTTAAGTTCATGTAATGATGTGGCTTCGTTCCTGCTTATATTGCTTTTCGGCGGTTTTTCCTTCCTCAAGACAATGGCGCAGTCTTGTCTTAGTTCTTCCGCTGTCTCTTGTGGTAGAGACATTACTATTTCCTCAATGGCGCATATGATCTCTTCGACTGGGACTTTCCTCGGCGCTATCGAAAAATTTAGTCCTTTCCCTAACACCCTTAACGCATCTTCATTCAATGTTTGTTTGGATAGATTCACATCGCTCCGTTTGAAATTGTTTGGGGTTTCCTTTCCCTTATGCTCATGTTGTTTTTCCAGGTCCGTGAACTTCTTCATATGACATCGTTTCATTCTTTATGTCAGTCTTTCAACCCTAAACGATAAGCTTGCACAGAGACAGTTCCATGTATCGTGTTTTATGGTTGTTGCGAGTTTTAGATGGAGGGCCAGGCATTCTTTGGACATGAGATTGAGCTGATTCCTTACACGTTTGATCTCATTTTTTATTAGTTCTAGACTTCCGCGTTTGAACAAATCTTTGTTGCAATTTTTCAGATGGTGGTCAATTCTAGCAAATTTTGGAACTAATTCTTTTGTTCTGCATCTTTTCAGGAATGTTAGCTTGGATGTTTCACGGATAATGCACAATCTTTTGCATTCAAGGAGCCTTACTTCATCCTTTGTTTCCCTTCCATGGAGGGATTTAATGTTGTTGTTCATGTTTTCACACGAAGATATTTGAGATGAGCTCATATGGAGGACCTGTGTATGGTTTTTGTACTTACGTACGTTTCGGACTGCTCAATCGATTCCATCATTAGGAGAATGTTTGGTTTAGTATTAATTATGTGCCTAATATCCTTTATTAATATTAGTTATTAATTTATGATTTTTAATTTTCAATTTTTAATTTTTGTTTTTGAGACTAATGTCGGTCGAATGTTGTTTCTTTAGAAGGTTTAAAATAGGTTTCCAAGATTTGCTGAGAGTTAAACCATCATCCCTGTTAAACAATTTTGGTTGTTTTTCGATTTCCAAAGCCTCGTGGATTCTTCTCTTATTGTAATGTTCTTCAAGAGCTATGACCTTAGCCTTCTCCATGCAAATATAATGATTAGTTTTTTTGGAGTGTTCAACCATTGCTGAATTTTTTGTTCTTTCATGTTTTATGTTTGTGGAATGCTCCTTCAGCCTTGTTTTTATCGATCTTCCTGTCTCTTCGATGTACTCTTCATCACATGAACAAGGAATTGAATATACTCCTTTCTTGAGCATGGGATCAATAGGATCTTTTTCTTTGTCCAGCATGTTTCTTAAACAATTGGGAGGGGAGAAAGTAGTTTCAATATGTTTCTTTCTTAATAGTCTGGCTATTTTGTCTATGGTACCCTGGATGTATGGGAGGACCACCTTTTTTATGTTCTTAGTTTGTTTTGTTTTGTTACCATATTTTGTTGAGAGGTTTTTTGCTTTTTTGAATGTTCTGTTGATATCTTGTAATTTGTAACCATTTTCTTGAAGGACTTCAACAAGATGCTTCAATTCTTCATCAAGGTGTTCTTTGTCCGAAATTCTTATGGCCCTAATGGAAAGGGTGTTCAAGATTCCTAATTTCTGTGAGGGATGGTGATGGGATGTTGCATGTAAATATGTGTCAATATGCGTCTTTTTTTCTGTAAACTTGATGTGCTAACGACCCATCCTTATTTTTTGTAATAAGGACGTCGAGGAAGGGAAGGCGATTGTTTTCTTGGACCTCCATTGTGAATTTTATGTGTTTGGATTGGTTATTGAGATGTGTGAGGAATTTGTTTAGGTTCTCTCTCCCATGTGTCCATATGAGATTTGTGTCATCTACAAATCTTTTCCACTCACGGGGTTTTAGGGAGAATGATTCAATAGCCTTATTTTCAAAATGTTCCATGTAGATGTTGGCCACTATTGGAGATAGTGGGGATCCCATAGCTACTCCATTAATTTGTTCATAGATTTTTCCACAAAAGGTGAAATAGGTGGATTTTAAGCAAATTTGAACTAGATTAACCATCTCATCATTGGTGATTTCTTATATTACTTTGATTGCATCATCGACCGGTACTTTAGTGTACAAAGAGACTACATCAAAGCTTACAAGTAGATCATTGACTTCTACGCGCAAATATTTTATTCCTTTGACAAAGTGGGTAGAGTCCTTAACATAGGATGAAGTGTTGCCTACTAACGGTTTTAAGGTTTTTGACAGGAATTTTGCCAATTGATAAGTGGGTGAGTCGATCGTGTTAACTATCGGTCGTAAGGGAACTCCTTCCTTATGGATCTTCGGTGCACTATAAATTCTTGGGATAATCGTGTTTCTGGGGATTAGTTTCTTTTTTGTTTCTTCTTCAAGGCTGGATTCAGAGATGGCCTTCTTCACTTCTTTGATGACTTTGTTGCTTGGGTCGCTTGACATCTTTCTGTAGGCTCCACTTGTTGTTAGGTGATCTTGCATTTTTGAGATGTATGCTTCTGTATCCAGGATAACCATGGCATTACACTTATCTGCTTTTAACACTATGGTGTCTTTATTCTCCTTAAGTTCACATAATGTTGTGGCTTCGTTCCTGCTTATATTGCTTTTCGGTGGTTTTTCCTTCCTCAAGACAACGGCGCAGTCAAGTCCTCCATATGAGTTCATCTCAAATATCTTCCTATGAAAACATGAACATCAAAAGAAAGATTGTCGTAGATGGTCCAGTGAGAAGAAGATCGTTTTATCGCAGGCTATCATCACCATGTCGAGAAGGAGTGAAAGAAGGCTTGGTACGACCGTCATATTAAGCTTAAGCAGTTTCAGATTAGGGATATTGTCCTCCTATATGACAGGAAAGTTTTGAAGCATCATGGAGAGCTTCGAACACATTGCCTCAGACCATATGTTGTCATATGTTTCACTGATGGAGTTGCGGTCTAATAATAGAAGTTAGATGGTATAACTCTCAAGGGGTTGGTAAATGGGAGTCGGCTAAGGCCTTATCGGGATAACCACACTTTACTCGACTGATATATATATATTCACAAGTTAAAGATTTATTGCAAGAATAGAATGTTGTTGCAGACTATATGTCTGCCACAAAATAATTGATGTTGCAAGAGAATTGTTGTCGAACAATGAACTTCAACCACAAGTTCCAATTGGGTGAGAGTTAGTTTAAGGTAACGAGATATTTTGGCAGCATGCTTTTTGGTCACATCTGCCATTAATGCATAATAACTAACTGTTTTCATGACAAGTGAAGTGATGGTTTGATTGGTGGTTTATTTAAATGATGGGAAAGATTGCCCCATGTTAGATAATTAGCCACTCCTTCTCCATTTATTGTAGACCCACATGAGCAAACAACTTCCTACATGTGTAAACCTATTTCATCTTCGGACGGAAGTATGTTCATTCGTTTGTATTCAATTAACTAAACTCTTGAGCTAAGCTATTTGTCTGCAACTACTTTGAAGCCGAAGCCATCTAATTTATCATGGAAATCCTTGTTTCGAGCACCAACACTATTTATGGATCCAACATGGAGGCTCCCCCTCCCATGCCTATTATTGAAGAAGCTCTAGAATTTTTATCACGACCGCCGTTGGTTGGCCCATCAAGAAGGAAGCGGACAAGCTGCAAAACTGTTCCCCAAAGAGCAAAAGCTCCCCACAATGTTGAAGCATCAAGATCTAAATTGACGACCATGTTTCCTGGATGCGTTCCTCTGACGATAGATGAGGCTCCTAGTGTCACTATTAGTAATATTTCCAAGTACCCGTTGGTCAATCCAACCATCTTGAAAGGAGTCCATGTGATGACATACATTCTATCGAATATGAGGAAGATGAGAGTCGTAGACCATGATCTGTGGAAGTTCCCTAAACTCACTATGTCACGATACATGACCTTTGTGCAAGAGACTAAAGATGGACCTATTAACTTAGATCTAATGGAGTAGGCAAGAGGATTGGAGAAGTCAAGCATAATGTTGTTGATGCACTGCACCATTTTGGTCTTGGGAGGCCTCTAGTTTGCTTTGTTGGTTTATTTTATTGAAGGTCTTGTCAAAAACTTTTTCATTCGATTGTTCCTTAGGGTCAAGTACTTCTTCCATTTTCCTCATAAATCGATTGAAGATTTGTTCCAATTCTTATTTAAAGGAATTCATGGTTAAGGTATGAGTTTAATAGTTAATTAATAATAAATCCAATTAACTATTAAAAATATTAATTATTATTATTATTATTTTATAAATAGTAATAATATTATTATACATATATATAGTTTATTTTTTTGGGTGAACACGGGAATTAGGGCTTAATTAAACCTTGTGTGGTTTATAAAACAAAAGTTTGGTTTTATAAACCATATGTTGTTTTTTATGTTCTTTCTTTACCCTTTTTATGGGATCTTCTTATCTTCTTCTTCTTTTTTACTTCTTCTCTTTCTTTTTTTTCTTTCTACTTATTTTTTTAATTTTTCTTGTTTCTTTTTTACGAAATAAAAATGATGGCCAAAGGATCGAAATCAAGCCCAAGAAGGGGCTCTGATACCACTGTAACACTGAATCCATGTGTTATGGAAGAATCTATAGCCAGATAAAGAAGAAATCCATCTTCATAGTAAATAATACATATTGAATAACGTGACTGATGATATTTTATAATTGAAAGCCTGTCTTTAAATATGGCATAGGAACTTATTGGGGGGAGTCTTGTCCTCTTCTGGTTATAGTAATTATTATTTCATTATTAATTTATATGTTAAATTAATTTTTTATTATTATTATTATCTATGTAACAGATACAGTCGCAACTTGCCAACATCACGATGCAACTACAAGATATCAAGAAAGGAAAAGAAGCGCAAGAGGAACTATGGTGTACCAGATTTAGAACTAAAGGTCGTCATAATTAAAGACTCGTGTCCAACATTCATGAATTATCTTGCATCGGGAGCACCAAACCCTATAAATTCACAAGGAATGCCCTAGTGTAGAATTTGTCAAACCATAGGCCATCGGTTGAAGTAATGCTTGTATCTACATAAAATAGTAAGTGCACATGCCAAATTATATTGTAAGTTCTGTCGATATATGGGTCAGAATGAGAAAAACTGCAGGGCATATCAGTCGCTAGAGGAGAAAATAGTCGACATATACTTGATGAAAAATGATGAACAAATGTAAGCCGAGCAAGCGCATGCACAATACCCTCAACATAGGGGGGTGGTCCTTTTAGAGGCTGAGGACGATGATGAGGATTTGGTCGTAGAAGAGGCCAAGTTATTTGTTATAATTGTGGAAATCCTGGACATTTTGTCATATATTGCACTAACCTTACATCAACGTGTTCATATTGTAAAGCATTGGACCACACTATCGAAGAATGCCCATAGTCGATTGCTAAATAGCAAGCCAGAAACATGGGAAACCAAAACCCACCTTAAAATACCAATCCAAACATTCAGAAGATTTATTCCAAACCTCGGGAACTTAATATTGTTATCGTAATGGGAGGAGCTGTTGCGACCAGAGGAGATCAAGGAGCACTGTATAGAAAGCCAAGAGTTCGACTGACACCAAAAAAGAAAGTAGAATTTTATGTGCATAAAGAAAAGGAAGCGTTCTTTGATGCATGTCATGAGTTTGTTGACAAAAATCAAGCATTCATTTCTGTTGTTGTTCCAATATTGAAGGAGGGAACAATCTTGGAAATGCCTCAAATATTTGAACTGTTATTTCAAAGAAAACCCACGGAGAAGGTAAGCAAGTTGAAAGATTTCTTTAAAATTTGTTTAGCACTGATAGAAGACATGGATATAGTGGGAACTATCAACTTTAGTTGAAAAACCTCAACCAAGTGTATGACAAAAGAAGGTAGTTAACCATATTAGTAAAAGACTGAAAACTGGTCACAAGCTAAGGATGAATGCCTAGATAGGTGACTATGACATTGATTTTATCATTTTGGATTTGGGCTCATATGTTAATATTCTCACTAGACACACATGGGAAAGTATGGGAAAGACAAGACTAGTATGGTCTCCTATTCAACTTCGTTTAGCCAACTAGTCGAAGGTTTTGCCTATTGGTCGACTGACACAGGTTCTTGTTGAAATAGAAGGACTCCAGACCTATGCAAATTTTGAGATCATAGATATTGTCGATGATATGAATCTGTATCTTGCACTTCTGGGAATTGACTAGGCTATTGACAATCAAACCATTATAAATTTTAAGAAGGGAATATTAGCATTTGAAGATGCAGACCTATGGGTGGTCGCTCCAATTGATCCTTTGGATATCTAGATCATATCTAAAATATTACTTCTACGAGGGGCAACTATGTTAATCTGAAATCCAATGGAAAACTCAGTGGGGGAAGTATTAGTTCTTGGACTCAAGAGAAACTTTAGAGAACTGGCAGAATTAACTACATGAAGCATTAATGCAGAAATGCACAAGAATCACGAAATCTGTGTGATGGGTAGGTACCGAGGTATGTTGTCTACTGACCTATGAAGGTTTACATAACTTAGATGCCTTTCTTACATAGTTCCAATAAAATGTATTTGAACCTCAATGCTAGTTAACCCTAGATGTTGCATTGAAGGCTACACCCGCAAGATGGTGGGTTACTCATCAATAGTCTATTTCATAATGGACTCAATGTAGAAAATTGCTAGAAATTTGATTTGGGGAGAAGGTGCTTTATGCTGGTCAGAAATATACAGGATTGACAAATCCTGTTGAGCATATTAAGCATTGCCGACCGACACGGGAGACATCGTCGTGACATGAATGGGTTCATAAGTTCATACACACCTTAGACATGATACCAATAAATTGGTATATGTTGGTTGAGCTGTGATAATAAACAATTGAGTGGGAAGAGGTAGCTTCCAGTTTCATTCATGCCTTTGGATTTGCTGATGATAATCTGATGATCGAAGCTGCCCTTCAAGTGATCATAACTAAGATGTTTGAAGACATCGTTGTTTTTATGTCAAGTTTCCATCAAAGTAGCGCAGAGGTTCAACATTGGATGGAGTGTTACAATGTAACGAGTGAACCTGGTGAATATTTCTGAATCCGAGGGTACTCAAGCGATGGAGGGTTCAGATGTATCAAGTGACAAGTTTATGAATTATTTTAAATAAATAAATAAAAGTGAACATTGGTTCTCCAAAGAACCCGAAATTTTCTAATATTGGGGACTATTGGGATGATCAGACAGTAGGGAAGATTATAGACTTATTGCATGAATTCCAGGATTCGTTCCCTACTAAATTTTCAGGAATGAAGGGAATTGTTGGTGATCTCGTACAAATGAAGATTCCCCTGAATCCTGACTCAAAAAATATCAAACAACGAGCATATAGGCTCAATCTGAGATATAAAAAAAGAAGTCAATATAGAGTTAGAGAAAATGCTAGATGTAGGAATTATAGAACCTATCGATGAATATGAATGGATTAGACCTATGGTGGTGTAAGACAAGAGAACTAGTGAAGTTCATATATATGCCGACCTGAGGAAGCTAAATGATGCATGCCTGCATGACCCATTTCAGACCCGATTCATAAATGAAGTGTTGGAGAGCGTTGGAGCATAAGAGGTGTACTCATATACAAATGGATTAACTGGGTACCATCAGATAATGATTACAAAGGAAGATTGGTACAAGACGACCTTTGCGACATAATGGGTATGCTTCCAATACATGGTAATTCCCTTTGGACTCAAGAATGCTCATGTTATTTTTTCTAGTATAGCCGTGTGTGCTTTTAAAGATTTCATTCATAAATTTCTTGAAGTATACTTTGATGAATGGACGATCTATGGGGTAGCAAAGAATCACATTGAGAATCTCAGAATGATGCTCAAGCGATGTAGACAGTTTCACATTTCTCTTAATTTGAAGAAGAGCATTTTTTGTGTCCCTTTTTGCATCTTTATGGGTCATGTGGTTTGTTGAGATGGAATATTTATGAAATTTGCTAAGATTGCGATTATTGTGGACCTACCCCCACCCACGACAGTGAAACAATTGAGAATTACCTTGGGACATAGGGGTATTATAGAAAATTTATTAGAGAATATGCAAAGGTCACAACTCCAATGGAGAAATTGTTGAAAAAATATGTTAAATTCCAATGGAACGAACAATTTTAAGAGTCTAGATGTTCTTCAAAATACGATGGTTAAAACTCCTATATTGGTATTTCTAGACTGAAAGAAAAGAATTTCATGTACATGTTGACGCGTCGTGTGTTGTGCTTAGTGTTGTACTTGCATATCTAGGTGAGGGTTCTATTGATCACCCTATTGGATTTTCTAGTAGAAAACTGTCAATGACATAAAAGAACTATACCACTACTGACAGGGAAGGACTTGCTATGGTATATACTCTCCAGAAGTTTTGACATTATCCGTTGGGAGGACATTTCAAGATGTACACAGACCATTCTACAATGAAATATTTGGTCAATAATCCAGCATTGGGGGTGAATATTTGTCGATGGCTTCTCCTATTCCAATAAGTTGACTTTGAAATTATTGTCAAGATGGGTTGATTGAATTAATGACCAAACCATCTGTCGAGGTTAGA
>LPNX011062124.1:307998-338395 GCA_001517045.1 Pseudotsuga menziesii | reverse complement strand
CATGATAAGTGAAGTGATGGTTTGATTGGTGGTTTATTGAAATGATATGAAAGATTGGCCCATGTGACATAATTAGCCACCACCTTCTCCATTTATTGCAGACCCACATGAGCGAACAACTTCTTGCATGAGTAAACATATTTCATCTTCGCACTGAAGTATGTCCATTCATTTGTATCCAACTAACTAAAATCTTGAGTCGAGCTATTTGTCTGCAACTACTTTGAAGCTGAAGCCATATGATTTATCACGGAAATCCCTGTGTCGAGCACCAACACTATTTATGGATCCAGAATGGAGGCTCCCCCTCCCATTGCTATTATCGAAGAAGCTCCATAATTTTTGTCATGACTGGCGTTGGCTGGCCCATCAAGAAGGAAGCGGACAAGCTGCAGAATTGCTCCTCAAAGAGCAAAAGCTCCGCATGATGTTGAAATATTAAGATCTATATTAATGACCATGTTTCCTGGATACGTTCCTCTGAGGACATATGAGGCTCCTAGTGTCACTACTAGTAAGATTGTTGTACTCGTTGGTCAAGCCAGCCATCGAGAAAGGAGTCCATGTAACAACATACATTCTGTCGAATATGAAGAAGATGGGAGTCGTGGACCATGATCTGTGGAAGTTCCGCGAACTCGCTATGTCATGATACATGACCTCTTTGCAAGAGACTGAAGATGGACCTATTAATTTAGTTCCAATGGAGTAGGAAAGAGGACTGGACAAGTCGGGCATATTGTCATTAATGCACATGCACTGTTTTGGTCTTTAGAGGCCTCTAGTTCGCTTTGTTGGTTTATTTTATTAAAGGTCATGTCAACAACTTTTTCATTCGATTGATGCACATGCACCACTTTGGTCGCACCGCATAAGTAAATACATGTGTCAAGCAGTTGCTGGTCTCTTTTCATGGAGGTTGTCTCTGATTGGATCGAAAAATTTTGGTGAATGTCGATCTAATAGCTTCAATTACTGTACTTCCTCTTGCAAGGGTCGACCTGTAACCATTCTTCAGTGGAAAGGAACAAGATCTGGTTCTAGTTAACTGGATGAAAGAAAAATACAACTTGTCAAGAGATAAGAGAGTCTTCTCCATTTCCTATGTCAATGACACGGTTGTTCAGTTTGCAACAAAAGTATTATTAAGCAAGCTACTAAGGAAGATGCAGTTGAACCAGTGTACAACTGGAACGATTGTTGCAGTAGATTAGTGTGCTGCGGGTGTCCAGATGAACTGGTTGACTTACTTGTTGAATGAATTGCTAGCAAATGCTACTAATGTTTAGGAGAAAGGCTCTCCTTTTACTTATTCTTGTTACTAATTTTGATATCATTTGTCCCATGGGATGAGACGCCACACTACCAAGGGGATGACATGTCTGTGCCATGTAGAGGAGCGTGATACCATAACCTCTGGTATGAGAAGGAAAATTCACTCCGATAAAAGGATAATAATGTTGAATTTTACTTACATGGCGATGCAGTGAGGTATCACATTCAAAATCAGGTAAGGATTACTACAGATACTATCCAACAGTTTCACCACATTATCAAATTTTCGATCGGGGCTCACCACATCTTTCTACAGCCGTGACAAGTCCCTGAGAATTAATGGATGGCTACTTAGTTTTAGCTAATAGAAGAATAAATTGAAACAATTGTTTGTGACTGACCCAAAGAGTGGAGACAACCTGTCGCAGAAGATCAACTATCTACTAAAATTGACCCGCGACAGGATGGGATGTTAGGAAATCATGGAGGAGATCCATAAGAAGAAGAAATCCCATGAATCTCTCCCTATGAAAGCAAATAAGAATCCAGCGAGGCCTCGACAGATCTGGAACCGGGGGATAAGTGAAAAAATATCTAAAGAATCAAAGACGAGTCATAAAAAGAGGAGGTTGAAAAAACATTTGGAACTATTGGCCTTTGCAATGATGACTACAATCTCATTTCAGATCGAGTGAAGGAAGTGGCAAATGAAACTTGTAAAAATATTGATGAAAGGCATATGGAATTGGTCAGCAACATTACAGACTTACTGCAGACTCTTTGTGTCGCAGTAAAGGAAGTTAGAGTAGTGACTGTGCGAGAACCATTTCAGACTCTATAGTAGGAAGAAACTGGACCATCTGAGGAATAACCTATCGAGGTACCCTCGACAACCCCACACATAAATATTAAAGTGATTTATAAATCCATTGACTTGGGTACTCCAGAGCATAATGCCATGATCAAGGACATTGGTAATGTAAGTATTGATTTTTCTTTACTTCTGATGTATATACTACATTCAACATGTTGCAGTAGATGAGTTGAAGACAAGAGAGCATGCGGTGTTTGAACAACTCAAGCACTCAAAGAATACCATCACATCGCTAAAAATTAAAGGAGACAGAGCACAAATAAAAAACCTGGGAGGAATATAGACAAAGGTTGGAGCAAGATATCATGCTTGCCTACCATAAATTCTCTGAAGAGGGAATTACAACTGAGATGCTCCTAGAGGCCATAATTGTTTGACTTGGTGAGGTAGTTGTCGACCTCCACAAACGAATCGCAGAGCTAGAAACAAAGTTGATTCCTAGTACACCCCTAAGGTACTGGTAGCTCGATGGAAGGTAGTAACTAAAACTGTATAGAAAATTTAGGAGGTTGGGGCACTTTGTGCCAAAGCATATGCACAAGTTTCTCAGTCATGGGAAGCCTTGATGGATGATACAGAGTTGGAGCAAGTGACAAAGTAGTTTCATACTAAAGAAACGAATTTGAATGGGCTCAAGAATGAGTTGAAGAAATTGTCGTTGGTTGAAAAGTTTTTCTTTTTTAACAAAAACATAAAAGGGGAGTATATTAACAGGCCGTGCACAGCCATTCATTACAGAGGAAACAAGATATAGAAAGTCGGCAAGTCAAAATTACTGCACACCAAGCTTATCCTGAGAGTTTTCCATAAAACAGAGTGTATGATTTTCCCAAAATTGCTATTGTCTCGGGTAGTATATACCCGAACAAAATGGTTACATAGTAAAATGCAGAAAAACATTAACTAAACGAAAATAAAACAGATTAACCAAAGGACATAAGTTAAGGGTTGCCTCTGTGAGCCCTTGGCCTCACTACGGACTCTTCTTCCATGGGATGATCAGCCGCATCAGTTGCTCCATTTACTCTGCTTCCTTGGTTCATGGTAATGAGCTTCTCGAGATCTTCCTGTATTCTGTCCACCTTACCCAGCAACTCGCGGATGTTACTTTCAGTATCATCTATTCGGGCATCATGGTTACTGATCTGAAGCGAGGTGTAGCTCACGGTTTCACCCATTTTTTTGATCTCCTTCGCTATTTCTTTATTATCCATAATTCGTTGGTTGAAAAGTTGAGCAAGGTTTTTGACTTAAAAGAATTACAACAACAAGTTACTAAACTGCGGACACAGCAACAAAGATGAACAGAATGTGTCATAGAACTCTAGGATGAAGCAAACAAGGTTACAGAAACCATCCAACCAGTCCATGATAGGGTGCAACACGCGCTGGGTATGACAAGAGTAGCAACTTCGGAACATATCAGTTCCGAACTTGTTGAATAAATGCAAAAGGTAAAGGAAGATGTGGAACGAGAAGTAGAAGTAGTAATGAATATTTGTCAAGAGTTTCAAAGTAAACTCGACCCGACATAAATATTTTACTAAAGTGGCTCAGGATGAGCCATAGGTAAGTTTTGGGGGGCTGTTGGCCCTTGAAAAAGACATAAGAGTTTTTGCTTGGAAAGATGAAGAATCCGGTCGCAAGGAGAGAAAGGATGCGACAATCAAGGCCATGATAGAAGAAGAAAAAGAACAAGTTGAAATTGAGAGTTTCACCTATTTTTTTATAAGATTTATTTAAGTTAGACTAAGAGTCTATTCTAGGAATGGGCATGACTGTAAATAGGGTCGATAGCACCTGCATTAATGTAACAAGATGTTTTGAGTGTAGAACAACCCATCGAATATCAATTTAGAATTAGTCGACATGTAAAATAAGAATTGTAAAAAGCATATAAGGTCGATCCAAGCTGTGTGCAGATGACTGAGGAAGAAGAGGGACCTAACAAGACTAAAGAGCTAGGAAGACATGAGAGCATGAAAGAGAGACAAAAACCTCATATATTGTAAAGAATATCCTGAGAGAGGTTTGCAAGTTGTGTGCGCAAACCAAAGGCATTTAAAATATCACTCATGCCAAATGAAGGGCGCTTTTGTGGTTTTCCCGTATGGGTTTCCACGTTAAACATGTGTCTTTGATGTTTGTGTCTATGATGAATGAATTCTTATGAGTTTGTTGAACATCTAATGATATAATATTGTGGAATATCGATCGTTGTGTGTTAAGATCTATATATGTTGTCTATATGTGTCAACAAATGAATTTGCCTTACTTTTTGACGTGTGTATGACGATGGAAGTCCATCCCATGGTTTCGGTCAAGGGGTTTGATTATGCTATGATAAATAAATCTCCTTCCATAATTGTAGAAGCTTGGTTTTCGCAATCCCCATAGATATCTCGGGTGAGACCTCACTTGTGTCGTAGGTGTTGTCAATGGAGTTACACTCTATCGAGACGATATCTTGGGCTTTGTTGATGGACATGGAATTTTGAACCTTGGTCAATAGAAAATACACCAACGTTTGATAAGATCCAATCTCATCTTTTAAAAAATTAGATTGAAGTTTGGTTTGAGGTTTGAATCTATTATAACATGAGTTGATACTACATGTGTATATTGCTAAAAGGTCCCATGGATATTTCAAGCCACCCCTCTTCCTTGTAGCATCATTTCTCTCTTTGGTATGAATAAAGTCAATAATTTCAATGTTATGCCCCATGGGCCCTCTCTATCTTCAATTTATTTTCATAATGAAGGATGGATTTCTATTACAAAGATATGCCATTGTGGTGAGTTGCTTGTAATTATGGACACCAAATGAATAAAAAGAAATGAGTGTATTAACATGGAACACACTCTTGTTATGAGAATAAGTCATTTTAATAAAATAACTTGTAATTGTGGTAATCACATAGTGACGTTATTTTGTGAGACCACTCAACATTGTACAAAGTTGGTGAGGTTTGGGCTCCCATGTCCTTATTGCATAAGGATGTAGTTCTTTAAAAGATTTATAAATATCTTCAAATTCCTATCCAATATAATATTTTTTAAATCAAATTCAAGTTGACCATGCTGATCTTTATAAAACTTTAAGTTTAATTCCATCCTTAATCCAATCATATCTCAATGGTTACTTTGTGACGATAAGGGAGAGAAGACATCAAGTAGATATTGTCACATGATGGTAGGACCTTCCAAAGAATCTACTTTAGTAGTAGTTTCATTATTAATCCCTGCGATTATAGCAATCAATTGGTAGCCATGTTGAGTTGACTTTATTTTATTTTAATTTTTTAACTTAATGTTATCCAAATTTTTTTAAATTTTCGTATTATAATTATTGGTTTTTAAATTAAAATTACTTTTTAAATTTTAGTAAAACCAAATTAAAATTACTTTTTAAATTTTAGTAAATTAAATTATCTATTTTGTGATTGGTGCAATACAATGATTTAACTATTTTCCTTTGTAGTGCAAAATAATTATTAATTTCAAAAAAATAAAATAAAATAAAATAAAATATTGAAAAAAACACAAACATGCCATTTTTTGTACAATTAATTTCTATTAGAAAACTATGAAATGTACATTGGGTGATATGACCAATTTAAAAAATAATAAAAATTGAAAAAATTGAAAGAAAAAAAACATAAACATGCCATCTGTTATGCTATTAGTTCATATTTGAAAACTATGGAATTTACATTGGTTGATATGACCAAGCCATTCCATAGAAGGTAGTACAATTAATTCTAAACAATGCACAATTGTCAAGAAGCATATCCAGAGTTCTAGCTTCCAGATTGATAGTTCTAGACACTTCAGGATTGACACTAGTTCTAGATGCTTTTAGGATTGACACTGGTGCAATCTGTTCCTCTATTTTGCTTCTACCTCATCGATTACCAAAGAGACTTCAAATTCAGACTCTGTAGTGTAGTGTATCTGCCATTTTGCAATGGTTTGACC
The DNA here is from genome assembly GCA_001517045.1 of Pseudotsuga menziesii. NCBI lineage: Eukaryota > Viridiplantae > Streptophyta > Pinopsida > Pinales > Pinaceae > Pseudotsuga > Pseudotsuga menziesii. The sequence goes on along the minus strand of LPNX011062124.1, from coordinate 332,268 downwards.
ATTGTTCTCGTAAAAAATATGAATGTTTCTACATTACAAAAGAGAACTTCACATTCAGACTCGGTAATCTATCTGCCATTTTAAAATTGTTTCTTTGAGAAACACTCAGACTCTGTAATTTATTTGATATTTTGCAATTGTTTTTTCGAGAGCCACTAAAACTGTAATTTTATGAATTTATGTACCATTTCACAATTGTTTCTGCTAGAGCCACTATTCTTTAAAATCCAAAATCCAGTAAGCAATATGGTTGTTTCCATATTTTTTTTGAATTTTTTTTCTGCAATTTGAAACAAGCTATTAAAGATTATATGAATGAAAAAATAGTTTTAGTTTATGTGTAGACTATTCTTTAAAATCCAAAATCCAGTAAGCAATATGGTTGTTTCCATATTTTTTTGAATTTTTTTTTGCAATTTGAAACAGGCTATTAAAGATTATATGAATGGTATGAATGGCTATTAAAGATTATATGAATGAAAAAAAATAGTTTTAGTTTATGTGTAGGGAAAAATCTTTGAAAGATCACAATGGATCCTATGTGCAGCACTATGGAACAGTTGCTCGACATGTTGAACGACACGGAGAAGCTCCTCAATGCCCCTACTAGCTCTGAAACCCCAACTATTTATTTCTTCTTTGTACATCTCTCTAAGCTTCTGCGTCGATAGTTTATTAGTATTTTATCAAGAAGTAGAATAGTAATTCTTCTGTGTTCATCTCTCTAAGCTTCTGCGTCAATAGTTTATTAGTATTGTATCAAGAAATAGAATAGCAAATCATATAAGCATAGGTAAGATTCTGTGTCAATAGTTTATTAGTATTGTATCAAGAAATAGAATAGCAAATCATATAAGCATAGGTAGTTAGTATTGTATCAAGAAATAGAATAACAAAACATATAAACATAGGTAGGCTTAGAAACATGCAAAAGTACTACCCAGCCCTAAAGGAAACAGATCTAAACTATATGTGGAATTTTTTGAGGTATCCATGCCTCACATGCTTTCAGTCTAAAGTAATTTCTAAAGCAATTTTGGACACACCTCTCTTCAGAATAGGATGAATATTTAAAGTTGAGCCTATAAATATCTTTCCTACAGTTGCCTGCCCAAAAATAACCTATCAATTACAGTAAACATGAAACAATTTCATATTATTCATCCAAACTCCAACCTTTTAGGCTTATGCAACACAACCTTCTCTGTATCATCTTTCAAAGTTCCATGATCATGCCATGCTCGCAATATCTGAGGAACCTATTTAAATATTAAACATAAAAGGGGCGAAGAGAAATTACAGGCCAAAATCTTTGTGACGTTCTAGCACAGCCTGAGGCAGAGCTACATCTTTTCACCCTGCTTCTTGCATCAATGTAGATCTAAAACCTTGGAAACACGCAAATGAAGAACAATTCACCAAATTTTCACCAAAATCCTATGAAAAAGAACCTCGGCTCCTATATTAAAGGACCAAAACTTTGTAAAAGCGCTCAGCTCCTGCATTAAGAGTCTTCCGATTGATATTTCCAGGATCAAGAAACATGTAATATTGGTAGAATTACATTTGTTAGCGGTGTGGACGTTGTTGCAAAGCTTGCACGGGTTGTTCTCGATCTTTCCTTCCATTATTTATGCCTTACCTGCTAACAAAAATTAGTACCCAATATGAAAAAGCCCGTAGCTCTGTATGCATTTGCAATTTGCAAGTGGCATTAAGCTTTTGCACTCCTTCAATCGTGTCATAATAATATTGTGTAACCATCGCCTGATCTTTATTGCCGTAGGCGCTTGCTTACTAACTTGGTTACTTATTTCATGACATTCCTTCCTGCAAATTTACAAGTGGCATTAAGCTCAATCATATTTGGAAACTAATAGATATTCAAGCCCAATAGGAAACGAGGTTACTTCAAATCATAAAACAAAATCATAATATTCGACTGACTAAACATGGAAAACTACAGCCACCACAGCGTATGTGCACTTCTTCTCTTTTGATTTGAGTTATGGCAGGGTAATTCTTGGCCCATATGTCTTGTGATACCAGTTGGGGATCGCCTCGCTTGGATTTATCATTTATTTGTTATAAATAAAAATAAATATCGAATTCACCATTTATTTGTTATAAATAAAAATGAGAGTGGCACATCCTACAAGACAAGCATCAAAGGCTTTCCAAACCATAACCATTTATTATTACATGCTATTAATTTGATACAATTTCTTTCATTTTTATTTTTTCAAAGCTATTGGTATCATTAAGTATATAATTATATATTATTTATTATGTCCATCATTAAGTATATAATTATATATTCTTTATTGATGGGCAATACCTTGTTTGCATTTTAAATACCTTTATTACATTTTATGGAATTTATGTTTAAAGGCAAATACATTTTGTGAAATCTATGTTTAAATGTATCATTATTATAATTATGTGATTTAAGTTTAAAATTATCATTTTGATGAATATTTAAACAAATTTTATGAATATTTAAACAATTAAGACAAAGCTTTATCGTTGCAGCACATACGTATGATATTAGTACCAATTCCACCTACCAATGTCAACAGGTATATGCTGCCATGCAACACTTGTTTGATTGGTTCTCTTTAACCTTCTACTAAAGGAAGGCCCCGTAGCTCGCTATTATGCACATGTTCACTACAGAATTTAGGAAGAGATCTCTTCAACTAAGTGTCTCCTTCAAATACACAAAGATGTTGGTTAAGTACTTGGACCATTGCTTCCGCATATTCAATGACAATTGATGCTTTCCAATCCCAAAACTATTGATGAAGAAAGTGTCCAATCAAAGTACCTTAAAGGAGCAACTCATTAAAATTGTCTCAACCAATTCTGAAACTAAAAGCCAGAATAAAGAAAAATGAAGCTTAGTTGATAAGGTATTAATAAGTAATTTGAGGCGCTTAATCCAAATGTTTGATTCACTAAACGATTTGCAAAGACTTGTCCACTTGCTGTTATTTACAAACATTGTAGCCTAACTTTGGATATTTAGCAAAGCTCTAACATGTTAACCTTTGGGTGGTGTGTGATGTTGAAATCAAACTAATCTTTTCACGTCATGACAAACTAAAAGTTGTCTCCCAATAGTGCTTTGTTTGACATCTATTAGCTTTCACACTAGGGAGGAATACAATATCTACCACTTGCTATCAGCTAAAAAAGTAATGTCCACGAATATTTTACTTGAGATACATGGAACTTTGTATGAGTTAGTAAATGGTCATTTGGATAAACTTCAAAAGATCTTAAAAAAATTGAAATAAAATTCCATAATATATAATGGATTTTAATATAATAAAAGTTATGTATAAACCAACTTTAACAATATTCTTAGCAATGATGATAATGTTCAAAAAAAAAACATTGGTTTCCAAAAAGTCCAAGCCTTATTATTGAATTTTCTTTTACTTTTTTTTTCTTGGCTTATTCTTTATCTTGGATTGCATTCACATTTGAATGCCACCGGTATGGAAAACTAGGTTAACTTCCAAGAATAAATTTTATAATATAATTATTATGAATAAATTGAATAAATATTATAATATAATTATTATGAATAAATTGATTTAATTGAGATATGTTAGTTATATATATAAGATTATAATAACATATAATTTTATGGATTATGAAAATTACACAGCTCATTGAATACAGAAGAAAGCTAGGTATTTTGTTTTTAAATTCTTAACTTAGTTTTCAATAAAAATTAAAATGTATCTAACAATGATTATAGGGCAATTTTTTCTATTTTTTATTGAACTAAATCCATAAAAAACGATTCATGGAGTATTTGATTAAGTTAAGTAATTGTTACATTTATTTGAATCTTCCATAAACATAGTCTTTTACATATAATTTAGTATTAATTCCATTTTTCCACTTTCAACTTGTTTATTTACTTCTTTTTCTTTAATATGGAGAGCAGGGACTTGCTGCATTGCAACTATTTATCTTGTTAGTTAAAGTGGATAGTAGACATTGGTGAGGCAATAATACGAGGCATTGTGTTTGATAAGATTCAATCTTACCTTTTAATAAATTAGAGTTAAGTTTGGTTTAAGGTCTAGATCTATTATAGCACGAGTCAATACTTCATGTGCATATTGCTAAAATGGTCCCACTGCTATTTCAAGCCACCCCTCTTCCTCGTAGAATCTTTTCTTACTCTAGTATTAATAAAGTCAATAATTTCAATGTTATGCCTCATATGTCATCTCTTGCTTAAACTTATTTTCACAATGAAGGATGAATTTCTATTAGAAGGATATGTCATTGTGGTAAATAGCTTGTAGTTATGGACACCAAATGAATACAAAGCAAGGAAAGTATTGACATGGAACAAACTCATATAATAAGAATATGCCATTGTAATGAAATAACTTATAATTGTGCTAATCACATACTAACATTATTTTTTGAGACCACTAAACATTGTAAAAAGTTGGTGAGATTTGGGTTCCCATGTCTTCGTTGCATATGGATGCATTTCTTTAAAAGATATATAAATACCTTTGAATCTCCATCCAAGGTAATATTTTTTAAATCAAATTCAAGATGAACAATTTAATCTTTATAAAACTTTAAGTTTTATTCCATCCCTAACCCAATCATATCTCCATGGTTACTTCATGAGGATGAATAAGATATAACAAGGGAGAGAAGGCATCACATAGTTATTATCACATGATGGCAGGACCCTCCAAGGAATCTACTTTTGTAGCAATTGAATTATGAGTTAAAGTGGATAGTTGACATTGTTGGGGCAATAATACAAGGCATTATGTTTGATAAGATCCAATCTTATCTTTAAGTAAGTTAGATTGAAGTTTGGTTTGAGATCTAGATATATTATAACATGAGTTGACACTTTATGTGTATATCACTAAAATAAGCCACCTCTCTTCCTTGTAGCATCCTTTCTCACTTTGGTTTTAATAAAGTTAATAATTTCATTGTTATGTCTCATGGGCCCTCTCTTGCTTAAATTTATTTTCATAATGAAAGATGAATTTCTATTACAACGATACGTCATTGTGGTAAATTGATTGTAATTATGGACACCAAATGAATACAAAGCAAGCAAACTTTTAATGTGGAACAAACTCCTATTATAAGAATATGCCATTGTTATAAAATAACTAGTAATTGTGGTGATCAAATACTAACATTATTTTGTGAGACTACTAAACATTGTGCAAAGTTGGTGAGATTTGGGTTCCCATGTCCTAGTTGCATAAGGATGTATTTCTTTAAAATATTTGTAAATATCTTTGAATCTCTATCCACAATAGTCTTTTTAAGTCATCTTCAAGATGACCAAACTTATCTTTATAAAACTTGAAGTTTAAGTCCATCCCTAACCTAATCATCTCTCAATGGTTACGTCATGATGATGTATAAGATATAATAAGGTAGAGAAGACATTGAGTAGATATTGTCGCATGATGGCATGGCCCTACAAATAATCTATTTAATAGTAGCTTCGTTATTAGTTAAAGTGGATAGTCGACATTGTTGGGGTAATAATGTGAGGCATTGTGTTTGATAAAATCCAATCTTATCTTTTAGTAAATTAGATTGAAGTTTGGTTTGCAGGATGAATATATTATAACATGAATTGATAATTCATGTGTATATTGCTAAAAAAGTCCTTTGTCTATTCAAGTTTAATTTAATCCCTAACCCAATCATAGCTTAATGGCTACTTCATGACGATGTATAGGATATAATAAGGGAGAGAAGGCATCACATAGACACTATCACATGATGGCAAGACTTTCTAAGGAATCTACTTTAGTAGCGGTTTCAATATTAGTTAAAGTGGATAGTTGACATTGTTGGGGCAATAATACTACTTGATAAGATCCAAGTTTATCTTTGTGTAAGTTAGTTTGAAGTTTTGTTTGAGGTCCACATCTATTACAACATGAATCAATACTTCATGTGTATATCGCTAAAACAATCCCTTGGCTATTTCAAGCCACCCCTCATGGGCCTTCTCTTGCTTAAATTTATTTTCATGATGAAGGATGAATTTCTATTATAAGGATATGCCATTGTGGTAAATTGCTTATAATTGTGGACACCAAAAGAATGCAAAGCAAGGAGAGTATTAACGTGGAACAAACTCTTATTATAAGAATATGCCATTGTAATGAAATAACTAGTAATTATGGTAATCACATACTAACATTATTTTGTGAGTCTGCTAAACATTGTGCAAAGTTGGTGAGATTTGGGTTCCCATGTCTTGATTGCATAACGATGTATTTCTTTAATAGATTTATAAATATATTTGAATCTCTATCCACAATAATCTTTTTAAATCAACTTCAAGATGACCAAACTTATCTTTATAAAACTCGAAGTTTAAGTCCATCCCTAACCGGATCATCTCCCAATGGTTACTTCATGATGATATATATGATATAATAAGGTAGAGAAGGCATCAAATAGATATTGTGACATGACCCTCCAAATAATCTACTTTAGTATCAATTTCACTATCAGTTAAAGTGGATAGTAGACATTGTTGGTCCAATCTTAGTTTTTAGTAAATTAGATTGAAGTTTGGTTTCAGGTGTGAATCTATTATAGTATGAATTGATAATTTATATGTATATTGCTAAAAAAAAGTCTTATGGCTATTTCAAGTCACCCCTCTTTCTTATGGTATTAATAAAATTAATAATTTCAATGTTATGCTCCATAAAGCTTCTCTTACTTAAATTTAATTTCTTCTCGTATCAATAAAATCAATAAGTTCAATATTATGCTTCATAAACGGCCTCTTATTTAAATTTAATTTCATAATAAAAAATGAATTTCTATTACAAAGACATGCCATCCGATAAAATTGCTTGAACAATAAATGAATACAAAGCAATGAAATTATTAGCATGCAACGAAATCATTTAATAAGAATAGGTCATGTAAAACTACTTATCAATAAATGAATACAAAGCAATGAAATTATTAGCATGTAACGAACTCTTTCGATAAGGATAGGTCATTATAATTACGTCGAAGGTGTTTTCCCTATGGAGACGCAGTCTCAAAAGATTCTTCGTCTCCCTGACCATTAACAATTCGATAGGTGTCGCGTCGGATTAGCGAATGGAGATTGGACAGGTGTTGTGTCTCGGTTTCAAAGGAAATTATTTCCATGCTGACCAAATTGCATGATGGATTTATTGTCCTTACATTTTTCTTCATGCACGTATGCTTATCAAAAAAATTATTATTTTTACTGCATTTTAGTTGGGTCCCCGATTCTGCAATCTCGATTCGGGAACTTCTGTCCTGCAGACCGCAGGTGTCCTCTGTGTTGCGGCCGGTGTTGCACGTGAATGGATTGATGGAATTGATGGATTGATTTCCAGTTGCGGATCGTTCTTTGCAGTTGGTGTTTAGCGTGTTTTTTTTTATAGGTGGCTTGCGTGTGTTCACTACACTTCTATTTGTTGTCCTAAACGACCGGTCCTAACATTTTTTTGTACAGGATTTTACTGTCCATCCCTGCAGTTCATTTCTCTCGATTCGGCAAAGTCCTTTCCAAGACTATTCTGATTTCTGAATTCTGCCCTGCGAAAACGGGAGGTCCAAAATACAGAACTTTATTCCCTGAATTTTTTTTTCCACAGCATGCAAAATTTAGATACATTTTTACTTGAAATAAATTTCTTTCCAACTTCCGCTTTCCGCTATGCGAAATTCGAAAGCCGCAAACGCCAAATCCCAACTTTCACAAACTATGTATTGCAAAAATTGAAAGTTACATATTTGCAACAAAATGCAAGCGGAAATCGGTAAATACACAGACTTTCACAGTTTCCGCATTCTGCACTATAAAAACAAGAAGTCGAAAATACACAGTTTTATTACAAACTTGTAAATTCCGATTTCAGTGTAACTATGTTGCATAATCACTTATTTCTCTTTTTTTTAAGAAAGAGAAGTTAATTCAACTAAAAAACATCTTAATTAAGAAACTATAACAAAAAATATTTACGCAAATAGAATTTGCATAGCGCTTCCCATTCCATTTTGTGCAGTGCGGAACGCCGAAATCGATTTTTTTCAACTTGTTGGGAAAATATATTCTTGTTTTCTGCCTTCCACCTATGCGGATTCTGGATTTTTATTTCTTTCTTGCCAACTTCCGCTTTTCGCTTTGGAGAATACGGAAAGCAAAATTTACATGTTCATATTTCCCTTTCTGTGTTTTCCGACTTCAGCCTTCCGCATTGAGAAAAGCGGAAGTCATAAAAATGAGAAAAGCGAAGATCGAGTATTTGACATTTTTCCTTCGCAAATTTTTTTTCTTCCACTTTCGAAACTACAAATTGCCGACTCTGAAATTTGGATACGTTTTTAGTTTAAATAAATTTCTTTCCGACTTCCGCTTTCCGCACAGTGGAAAGCAGAAGCCGGAAATGCCAAATCCAAGTTTTAGCATTAATATTTATAACATATAATGAATAATAGTCCATATTTATTATTTATAATATTCACATCATGAATAACAATAACCATAATCACGAAATATGGAACATTTTGGAATTAAGAATCGAGATTTTGACATTTCGGAATCGGGAAATACCTTTTTGTAGCACAATTACAGGAATATAGCCTTTTTCCTATCGACATCGTATGTTCTGATTTCCGTTTCCGTGAATTCCTATTTTCGATTAATATTCCCATTACAATATAATATCACATTGGATTATTTCATTTCAAAACTTCAATGCTAAACTGTCATTATATATAAATCTTTGAAGAACAACATTTATCTATCTAACGACGTTGTTGGAAAAAAAGGGTTTAAGATGAATGAAAATGGAATTTTGCTCATTGATGTTAGACAAAAGTGTTTTATACATAATGACAATGTTGAAGAAGCTTAAAAAGAACAAAATGCACCAATAATCATTATTTTCATAATACAAAAAAGGTAGTAAACACCAAATCTTAATGGTACAAAGTGATGTGTTGGACATTCATTTGCTCTACAATCCTCACCCATTTCCATACGTTTTACTAGCTAAGGTGCAACCATTTCCATATGTTTTTGCACTTCCTTTCTTCTATAGCCCCTTCGTCGAAAGTAGGACTCCCAACTTATCTTCCCATCTCCTCCCATTCCGGCCTATGGTATCACCATGTTGGCAATTTTTCCTTCGGCAGCCATGAGAGGGGAAGTAATAACGCTCAGGAGTCCAATTTTTGTGCATATAAAAAACCATAAATAAGGTCCAAATGATATTTGCCTCAGTAGAAGGCTCTATTTATTCACTAAATCTTACAAATGTTATCATGAGTTCAGAACTTTCATGACGTAGTATATATCTATAACTTGGGATTCATGTGATCTGTATATAATTCCCTTATCTCTTGGAGTACGTGAAAGGTCACTTAAATGGTGATATGAAAGCCCAAAATGGGAGGAGAATCCAAGATGTGAAATATGTTGGATTTGAAAGATTTGGTATTTGGAGCGCGTGATATTGACGATGATTTAATGATTAAGCATGATATTTCATATATTTAATGATTAAGCAACAAGGATATATTTATACCATCATAAGAAGGTATCGCTAAGGTGATGAATGTCAAATTTACACACTATGGGATAACTTAAAGCTGACAACAGGTGTTGGTAACAGTCACTTCTGCGATTAATATGATGACGTGATAATATTTTAGTACGTTCAAGTGACCTTTCGAGTTATCAAAGAGATAAGGGAATTATATACAAATGATATTAATCATGAAAATTCATTATAGATATACACTACATTATGAAAATCTCGATCTCATAATAACATTTTGTAAGATTTAGTCAATAAATATCATCATAGGACATTTCTGAATTCGGAAATCTATGTCCTATGTTTTGCAATAAGGAACACCAATTCTTCTGATTTGCCACATTTAGGATGCGGACCACCGATTTTCAACATTTTGAAATTCGGAAATGCTAAGTGTTCAAATAAAGAACTGCGCATTGTTTTAGGTAAGGAATTCAACGTAAAGCTGCAAGGCTACTATAACAGTGGTCGCTTCCGCATTTCGCGTTCCGCTTTTCGCCATCTGCTTTCCAAGGTAGGAAAGTTGAAGAAGGTGTTTATGTAAATAGAACTTGGGTAGCGCTTCCACATTCTGCTTTCCGTAGTAAGGAACGAGGGAAATGTATTCTCGATTTCTGACTTTCGTTAATACGAATTCTGAATTTTTAATTTATCTTGCCGATCTCAGCTTTCAACTTTGGAGAATGCGGAAATCGGAATTTACATTTTTGAATATAAGTTTCCGTGCTTTCTAACTTTCACTTTCCGCCGTGCGCAATGTTGAAACCGGAAAAGTCTGTCGCACTTATTTTTCTAGAATGCAGAAATCGGACCTTTCAAGCTTTTCTTTTCAATTCTTTTTACTTCCGCTTTCCAAATTACAGAAGGCCACTCTAACAGGGGTCGCTTCAGCCTTCCGCGTTCTGCATTCCGCCGTTCGGAATGTGAAAATAGGAACTTTGAAGTTTTTCTTTTTTCACTTTCAGCATTCCGAGGTTCTCCGCTTTCAACTTTGGAGAATGCGGAAATCAGAATTTACATTTTTGAATATAAGTTTCCGTGCTTTCTGACTTTCGCTTTCCGCCGTGCGCAATGTTGAAACTGGAAAAGTCTGTCGCACTTATTTTTCTAGAATGCAGAAATCAGACCTTTCAAGTTTTTCTTTTCAATCCTTTTTACTTCCACTTTCCGAATTACAGAAGGCCACTCTAACAGGGGTCGCTTCAGCCTTCCGCGTTCTGCATTCCGCCGTTCGGAATGTGAAAATAGGAACTTTGAAGTTTTTCTTTTTCCGCTTTCAGCATTCCAAGGTAAGAAAGGTGTAAAAGTTATTTATGTAAATAGAACTCGGGCCACGTTTCGGCATTCTGCTTTCTGCAACACAGAGCGAGGGAGTCAATTTTCTCCAAAGAAAAATCAATGAAAAATCAATTTCCCACTGCGGAACGAGGCATTCAGTTTTTTCAACTGATAAGGGAAATGTATTCTTGAATTTCCCCTTTCGTCTATGGAATGAAAGCAAAAATCAAGAAATAAGATAAAAAATTATGTGAAAGACTATTTTGATTTCTGAATTCCGCCCTACAGAAATGGGAGGTCCAAAATACAGGGTTTTATTCCCTGAATTTTTTTTCCCAGCATGCAAAATTTCGATATGTTTTTACTTGAAATAATTTTTTTCCCAACTTCCACTTTCCGCTATGCGGAATTTGAAAGCCACAAATGCCAAATCCCAACTTTCACAAACTATGTATTGCGAAAATCGAAAATTACATATTTGCAACGAAATGTAAGTGGAAATCAGGAAATACATAGACTTTCGCGATTTCTGCATTCCACACTATGAAAACCATAAGTCGAAAATACACAATTTTTTTTGTTCATGCCCTCTTTCATTTCACATGAAAATATAACTGCCATGCTATGGAGAGTATGCTAACTGAATATTCTATTTCACTCTTGCTACATGGTGCTATCAACCTTTTCCCGCTGGTACAGATCTCCTCATTAAACCAAGTGAACTCACTCAACTCATCATCTATTCGGTTCCGAATTTCTATCTCAAATGGGCTTCACACGCATGAGTTATTGCTTCCAACTATATATAGTAGTCTTGTAGAAATTGGACAACTAAAAGAAGGATATATAATCAAAGTTGCCAAGTGTACATGCAACATTGTACATAGTGTAACGTATGTTTAATTTCCTTGTTGTCTTTCTCCACTTAATCAATTTCACATTGTTCATGCATCCTAGGTTTTTCTATCCCATTGAACTCTAACATACTTCTTCTCACAGGACTATCACATTGCTTGCACTCGAAGTTATCACAGTGGATGCAGCAATTATTGGAGATACTGCACCTTACCACTTACCTGTACCTTCTCCCTCGTAAAGGTGTTCCTCTACTCCAGTGAATCCTAGCTTAGTAGATGAAAACCCTGCCTTGGCTACATCAACTATTCCATTCACATCACTCTCCTCTTCTAGCAAAGTTTGGAACATTCAAGGTCGAGTTACTACCAAGACAAAGCTACATGGATATGGCAACCAACGAGGGTCTGGAAAAATCTTTGAATTTGACATTGTTAATGCTTGACACGATGAAATACATATATTTGCATTCAATGAATTGGCACTCTCTTTGTATGACCAAATACAAATAGGAATAGTGTACATAGTATCAAATGGCACAGTGAAAGCATCCAATCCAGTTTTCAACCATTTGAAAAGCCATAATGAGATTTTCCTAGGTTCCTCCTCAACCATCCAACCATGATTAAATGAATAACCCTTAATACCTTTTTATTGCTTTAACTTGAAACTATTCAGGAGATACAAACTATACCTGTCAATTCCATGGTGGACCTTGTTGGCCTTGTCATTTCAGTTTCTGCAGAAAGCTGCGGAAATAACTAAATTTTCCCCAAAAATGTGTCTTTCCGCAACCCGCAACCCGCAAAGTTGATTTTATGTTTGCAAATTTTTCGGTCCCGCAACCCGCAATGCTGATTACGAAATCAGAAACTTTTTTATGGGTGCAGTTTATCATCTCGCAACCCGCCTCCCGTAAATTGCAGATTGAGAGAAGTAATTTGATTTAATATTTTTGTTGTGTGTTTCTGCAACCCGCAAATGGTTGCGGGATTGCGGATTTCGGAAAGGGTTAAATAAAATTCCGGTGTTTTATAATCTTGCATCCCGCAATTGCGGAATGCAAGTTGCAGGATGGTGAATATAATTTAAATCTCGCGTTTTGATCTTGTATTCCGCAAGATTTAATCCCGACCGTTTATTTATCATGTTCCTACGGTCTTAATTTGACCCGCGTAAAATCTATATATAAGCAGGTGCTTTATATTTTCTTTACCATTTTTACTGTTATGAATTAATTTGTTGCGTGGGTTTTCACTGCGATTTTTTACCAAAGAACGTTTTTACAGTCCTAGTTGATTTCAGGTTGGTTTCTTACTCATTTATTTGTATAATTGTTTACTGTCGCTTTGTTGGATTGCGGCAACGGAAGCTTTTTTATGAGTACAGTTTGTCATCTCGTAACCCGCATCCCACATCCCGCAAATTACGGATTACAGATTGCGGAAAGTAGTTTGATTTAAGATTTTTTGTTGTGTGTTTCTGCAACCCGCAATTTGCGAGATTGCAGATTACGGAAAGGGTTCAATAAAATTTCGGTACTTTGTAATCCTGCATCCCGCAATTGCGAAATGTGGGTTTTGAGAAGGTGAATATAATTTAAATATCGCATTTTGATCTTGTATTCCGCAACATTTAATCCCGATCGTTTATTTATCATGATCCTACGGTCTTAATTCAACCCGCGGAAAATCTATATATAAGCAAGTGCTTTATATTTTCTTTACCATTTTTATTGTTACGAATTAATTTGCTGCGTGAATTTTCACTGCGATTTTTTACCAGAGAACGTTTTTACAGTCCCGGTTGATTTCAGGTTGGTTTCTTACCCATTTATTTGTTTAATTGTTTACTGTCGCTTTGTTTAAATTAGTCTCCATTTCTTGCTTATGCGTTTAAACAGAGTTTTTCAATTTGAAGAATGGATCGAACCACTTGCTGCAAGAGCACCCACAAAGACATGCTGACAAAAGACCCAAACTTTGGCTTTTTCTCTGACACTAGTGGTAGAGTCACTGAAACTTACCAAATTGACTCGTCCATAATCTACTCAATTTTTTATAATGACAACCTCTCAGACATTCAAAACGACCAGCCGACTTATCAGAAGATTAGTGATTTTGGTTTACATGCCATCGCTGCCAGACCCTCTATCCTCCCTTACACTAACCCAGTTAAATGGATTATGGACAACGCAAACCCTAAAGACCGGTCCTTTAATGATAACGTAGGATCACAGTTGGCCACTTTTCGTCCTGAGGTGTTTAACAAAGCTTATGGTCTTAAATCGCCTATACAACCCCTCAACGTAGAGTTCGCCCAATCCAAAAAAACTAGGTACAATTTTAATGAAATGCTAAAATCCTAGATGAATGAACCTAATAAGTTCTCGCCGAGGCCCAACGACCTGTACCCTGTCACCAGGTTTAGGGAACCTTGTTCGTTAATAATAGCCATGTTATGTAGGCTTTATGGTCTTCCCAATTGCTCTGTTTTTAAATATGAATGGGCTCTGGTGGCCCATCACGTCCTAACTAATGGTGAGTCTTTCCCAAGGGCTTCGATCTTGTTGTTGGAGCTTAAAATGACTATCCAGGATTATCAAAAAGCTACTGCCTGGAAGAAGCCCGATTTCTTCTTTTCGGCCTTTATCATTGACATATTCTGCACAGAGTTCCAATATCCCCACTTGGGATGGAACTGGACCTTACCAACCCCTCTTGTACCAATTTACTATTCGACATTGTGGGATAACAACTATATACCTTCGTTCTATGACATCTGTGAACACTTCATGGGAACCATTTATTTCAAGATATTCAAAGTGGAAGCTCCTACCTTTTCAGTTGAAGCCAGAGCTCTCATTGCCACAATGGGTAACTGGTATGTCGGCAAGTATTTTTCATATATTAGAGTTTGGGGTGGCAATATTTTTCATATGTTTCCCAAGATAGTTCCTGACAGGATGGTTCTTTAAGAGGTCTCTTTCCAAACCGTCACTGATGGTGTCTACAGGAAACTTGTTGCTCCTAAGAGGAAAGGTCGACCTAAATTTCCTCTGAATCTTGGATCACTGGTCATCCCAACTTCAAACTTGGGCTACAATGTTAGGTGATCAAATAGCCTCTTTGAAGCTTAGATTTTCTCTTAAAAGGAGACATGACCCTAAGGGGTTTCTCGATGCCCACTACAAGCATAACCATATCAAGAGTGGGTATGTTCATGAAGAAATCCCTGATGACTCTATTTACGAGGGGGCGAATACATTTTCTCAGGTCCTGGCCAAGGATAAGAGCAAAGAGGAACAAAGCCACATTTTACAACATCAACAGGAGCTTAAAGCTAGGATTCTGAGCTACAGAACTATGGAACTTGATCTACTTGAAAAGGTGAATAAGGACAGGGAACAAAAGGAATCCCAACAAACAAAAGTTCTATCAGTAGTGACTTATACAGATAGGAATAAGGGCAAAGATCCCATGGAATATCTTCCACAGGTGATAGTTTCTCAGCAATTGAAGACTCTGATGCATAACTTCTCAGCAGTCAAAATAGAAATTGGCACACATAACTTCTGTATTGGATAATCAAGCAACTACAACTGTCAATCCTATTTCTAACATTCAGGCGACTACTACACTTACCCAGGTAAGTGATGAACAAGTAGCAGTTGATATTAAGCCATTTGAAAAGCAGAGGATTCAGGTAAATGTTTCTTAGAAACCCATCATTGATCTTATAGACTCTGATGTTGAAGAAGAAATGCATTCATTTGTGTTTGTCGTCGAGGAAGTTACTCCTTTACAGACATTTGCAGATTTGTTCAGTGATAATGGAGTGGAAGATTCCATTCCACATCCCAAGATTCTAGAAACTACTTCTGCTCCTGTTTCATCAACTGTAGTGCTCCTCCTCTCATCCATCCACACTCTTTCCACTTTGCCTGTTGGGGTCACCCCATCATCCTCATTGTCCCAGTTGTTTCACTCTTTGATCTCACCACCTATTTCCATACCAATCAACCCAGATCGACATCCCATTCCTCCATCCACTATTGCAGAAATCCAATCTTTCACTATCCCTCTTCACTTACCCTCATTTGTTTTGTCATCTTCTGTTATTCTTGAGAGGGTTATATTACCTTCATCATCACTCTCAACCATTAACATTGGTATTCCACTATTTGGAGCCTCTACTTAGACCCTTTCTCCAATCTTTGAACCCACAAATGATCAGAGCCTCTCCTCTCCCTTCCCTACTTCCCACATTACCATGCCTATGCCGCCTCCCACCATTACTCAGACATCCTCATTGGTTTCAACAGTGACTGGAACTTCTTCATTTACGCAATCAGTGGATGAGTTTGATGAAGACAATGTAGTCCCTCTTGGAGATTACTTTTACAGCAGGTCGTCTAAGGCAATGGTAAGGAAAGGAAAGAAGAGAAGCAGGAATCATGGTGATTTGTCTGCACCTGTCACCGATCAAATAATCTGGACTCAACAGTCTGGTGACCCTCAGATTGATGCAGTGGATTCAGACACAGTTTTGGGTGCTTTCACAGGTGCCAACCTTGGTGCAGTTCTCACACTGAACAAGGAGTTTGACAAAAGGAAATAAGAAATGAAGAGGATGGAGGAAGAACTAACTGAGGTCAAGAGAGAGCATAAAACTCACATGGCAAATTTGGAGAAAGCATCTGAAGACAAGTTTAAAGAGTTGCAGCTCAATAATGCCTCTCTCCAGGATGAATTACAGAATGAAAAAAACTACAAATGCCACTAATACCAAAAGGATAGCCATGCTGGTAAAACAATGTGAAGATGCAACTAGAAGTGCAACTTCCTTTGCATTCTTTAGGTTCTCGCAGCAGGAGTTTTAAGATTTGGCTATCCAGGTCAATCAAGGAGCATCATGACTTAATAACTGAAATGTTTAGGACCCTCGATGACATTTTTGAGACTTATGTTGCTTTTGACAAAATGTCTGTCACCTTGGAGGAACATACAACCAAGAGACAACAGGCCTCCAAAGCCTATGATGATATTTTGGATTGGCAAAGGTATATGAAAGAGAAGTTATAAGGTATCACCACCCTCAACTGTTTTCAATTGAAGAAGGTCAGAACTGTTCTGCGTGCTTGGCTCGATTTGAATGAGATGATTGAAGAGTCCATCTAGAAAGCACAGGCAATTTGCGGGAGAAGATGGTATGCAGTTGATAGCATCATGGAGATACTACACTTCCCTACCATGGAGTTGATTGAGAATGCTTGTCCTCCGAAGTTAATGATCGAGCAGGTGGAACATAGATGTGAAGAAGCTAAGGAAAATATTAGAGGACTTGATCATATCAGCATCAGAGATGTGGATCAGTTGATAAGACAACCACTTACTATGCAAGGCAAGATCCACATTTTCATCTGCCTTTGGCATAAGTTAGGCAAAAATGAATGGAGAAATTTAGGTGCGATGTTCAGCTTGGGTTTGAATCTGCCAATTACCCAAACATAAACGAATTGTTAGAGATCTGGATGAGGTGGCAGGATTTTCTTGGTCACTAGTTTTATATGGATTTTATGATCCCAGTTTCATGGGGATTCATTCTTTTGTAATAATTATTTAAATGGTAGTTTTCTCATGGACTAGGGGGTAATTTTTGGAGGGAGAAATTAGCACAAAGGATTGAAGATACTCTGTTTAATCGAGAGTTTGTAATTTCTTGCAGACCTTTATTAATACAACCATGTTATTCTTGCATCTATTTCTGTTTATTTAGTAAGTTTATTTGATAAATATTGATTCTCCTTTGCAGATTTATAAGCATTGATCTACAGTTCTGGTTTTTCTATACTTATGATCTGTGCATATGTTTTAAAATGAATTTATTTAATTAAAACTTTTATCTATTTTTGCAAATGATTCTACAACAAATACTATAATCAATCTTAATTTTTCAATTAACATTTTAGATACAAGTTAATCTTGAATGTTCTGAATACTCAACTTATTGTTAATCAATTTTAATTGATCAATAGTAATTTGAGTTGATAAGTTATTAAATCTCTTTCACGTTTCTGTTAAATTGATGGACATACTTATTTGTTTTCCAATTTCTATATTCTACAATGCGGAATTTCGATATGAAAATAAAATGTGACAATTAGTTTTGCGAATTCTGCATTCTCTACAACGAAAAGTGGAACTTCGAATGACAAAACAAATTTTATTAAGTAAAATCAGCAGATCGTTCATTCAGTTGCGGAAACACTAAATATTTTTTCCCTCTCAACATTTCTTTACACCTCTAGGTACAAATGCTAGTAAAAAACAAGTGGAATAAGCAACAAAGTTGCTTAGTACCTGCCTCCTAAGAAGAGATTGAAAATATATAGCAATAGGATAATTTTGCTATAAAAATATATGATAAAACAAATATAATTACAATTTGAAAGAAATTAAAACAAAAATGAATTAAAAAATGTCCATTTAAATACGATATAGGTTATTGCAATGTAGCATAAAACAAGCATATTCAAGCTTCCTTACATACTTCTAGTAATATTCTTGACTTATGTTATAAAAATATGCAAGTTTCTTTATAGACTAGCATTGATGAAAATGTCACTTTGAAAAATATAAATGATATTGAAAATATGATTACTTAGAAGTTCAAAGAGAAGTTGTGGTGTGATTAAAATTTAGAGGATAAAAGAAAATTAAGATATTTCAAGAAGGCCATTAACCCTAAACTTTAACATCAAATTCTCTCTTCATTTTAACTAGGGTAAAGAAGAAAATCCATATAGCTAAAATTAAAACTAACTCTCATGAGATGCATAGTGAAACATGGGGTTGGATCTTTCAACTCTGTCTAAATTTTTTTTACAATACCAAACTTGCCTAACCTTCCACCCATCAAAATTATAGTAACTTAGGAACACTCATTCTAATCCAAGCTTTTTAGGTAGACAAATAAACTCTAAAGTAAACCTAGTTCATTTCTTTAAAGCAAACCAAGTAGTTCCATATTTTTTCTTAAAGTTAGATAAACCAAAATTCTCTAAATCCACTTTAAGTAACATCATCATCATATCTATTTTTATTTAAAAATTATTTTACAAAAAATATGATAGTAAAACGTGTAATTATCATGATCATGATCATCATATCCATGTTTTATTTACTAATTAAAAAAAATTAAAACAATAAAACATTTAATTAAAACATCATATTTTTATTTTATTTTAAAAATTATTGATTAACAAATATTACGCTCGGTGTTTTCAACCCGTTTTTTTTGGAGGATAGGCCATGAGCGACCTGCACAAGGATTTGGAGGCGACCAGCACGCTGTCAGAGGCCGCTGTGCTCGATCTGAGATCGTGAGGGGTGATTGGAATTTATCTGAAGTGGAACCAGAACGTGGAGGGAGGCGTTGATCCTGCGTGGACTGCTGTCAGAGGCCGCTCTGGCAATGCTGGAGGGCTAAAGATGGGCACTCTGATCCCTGAAGATCGAGATCCGTCCCAGGCTCCTCATCTGGATGAATTCGATCACTTAATCTCATCTTACAACAAGAGATCCGGCAAAACCGAACCCCCGAAATTTGTCAAAAGGCTTGAAGATGTGCCGGAGGTTGCCCTTCCTCCGGAGGAAACCATCCAGGTTGCTCTTTCCCTTGCAGATCGAGCCCTGATTGGGCAATTTACGGGGCTTTGGCCTTCGCCCAAAACAACAGACAGCTGGGTTCAAAGAAACTGGAGACCCCTAATCACCAACAATGTTGCTTCCTACTCCGTCGGGCGAGGTTTTTTCCTCTTCGACTTCGAATCCAAGGATGATAAAGAGTTGATCTTCCGAAATGGGCCCTACTTCATGGGGCTGCAAGGTCTTTACCTCAACAGGTGGACGCCGGATTTCGATCCAGAGGCTGACACGCCAAGAGCAGTGCCAGTCTGGGTCAGGATGCCCAATCTCCCTATGCATTGCTGGAACCCTAAATCCCTCCAAGCCATAGAGACTGCGCTGGGGAATTACATCGATATGGCTAGCCCGAAAGACCAATACGCATGTGCTCGAATCTGCGTTGAGGTCGACCTAGAAGCTGGACTCCCTGAAGCTATCAAGTTAACCGTGGGAAGCTGGTCCCATTTCCAAAAACTTGATTATGAACAGCTGCCCTTCAAATGCAGAGGATGCCATGAGTACGGGCACTTCATCCGCAACTGTCCAAAAAAGCCAGAGAACCAGCAGGACAAGGCGGAGGGATGGCAAAAGGTGTCTAGATCTAAAACCAAACATCAATCCGGGAAGCGGCCTAAAAAAGGTGAAGGGACCAATGATACAAGGGTCACTAATCTTGAAGGATCAGTGGAAGCAACCAAGACTAAAGCAATGGCGAAAATAAGGGAAGATCTAACTGAAACTGGTGAGAAATCCAGCAATGAAGGGAACAAAGAGTCTGAAGCAGAAATATCAGCGCAACATTTGAAGGATCAAGAGGAAGAAAAGGCCCCGGTCACTGCAGGGGAAACCCTGGGGAACTCAGAAGAAGATTCTGGATCGGAGGAAGAGGAAGAGGAGGAGGGGGAAATCGAAATAACCACTCCGAGAGTGCCTAAAACAAGGGGAAGAAAATCCAGGAAAGAAATAAGAGAGCAGGCTTCCTATAAGGATAAGTTGCAAGGCTCTCAGCTAACTTTGGAAAAGCTCCTGAACTCCGCTAGGAACACTCGACAGCAAGGGCATGCCCAGAAAGGGATGCCTAAGCTCCCCAAAAGTAAGTAATGCGGGTCCTCTCCTGGAACTGTAGAGGTCTTGGAAGTAAAATCAAAGAAGAAGCAATGTTAGATCTTTCTTCTTTACATAAGCCGGACATCTTCCTGATCCAGGAGACGAAGATGGAGGAAGCCGTCTTCCTCCAAGTTAGTCAAAAATTATGGAAAGGCAAAGGAAAAGCTGCAATAAGTTCAAGAGGGGCTTCTGGCGGCATTGGAACCCTATGGAATGACAAAGAATTTGATACCGTTGCTGTCAAGAACAGCAACCATTGGATCCTCACCCAGCTTAGGCAGAAAGCGTCGAACTCACTGGTAAGTATCTTCAATATCTATGCCCCCAATTCTGCTGCAGAGAAAAATTCCTGCTGGAATCTCCTGCGTGAGGAGAAGAGTAATCTGCAAGGTAACATCATAATTGCAGGTGATCTTAAGGTCACCTTAAGCCAAGAGGAAAAGAGAGGTGGGTCCTTGATCAGGGATCCCATAAGGGAGACTGTAGATGAAATCATCCTAGAATGGGATCTCATGGACATTAAACCTGCTGATGGAAAGTATACCTGGAATAATAAAAGAGTAGGGCCTGGACATATTGCCGCAAGATTCGACAGATTCCTAGTCCAGGACTCCTTCCTCCTGCTGGGGATGAATATTTCTTCCAAAATTCTGCCTTTTGGAGTCTCTGACCATAGGCCCATTCTCCTTGAGATGGCTGTTATCAAGAATTGGGGACCAATACCTTTCAAGTTTAATCCCCTTTGGGCAACTCACTCTGACTTCCTCCAAATTGTAGCTAATTCGTGGTCCCCACCGGTGAATGGTTCTCCCTTCTACGTTTGGGAGGAAAAGTTAAAAAGATTGAAAAAGAGCCTTAAGCTCTGGGCCAGAACTATCCCTTCCCCTTCAGACCAAAAATCTCAAGTAGCGAAGGAGCTCGAGAACCACCAGGCTGCCTTGGAGGTCAAGGACGGGGACGCAGAGGATCTCCACGCTGAAGCTGTTTTACACGCTAATCTTCATAAAGCCTGCAAAAACGAGTCTGATTGGTGGAAGATTAAGGCAAGATGCGATTGGTTGGTTGATGGGGATAAAAATACAAGGTATTTTCATAAGCAGGCGGCAGCCAGAGACAATTTCAATTGTGTGAAAGAGATACATACCCAGGAACGCCTTATAACCAGTCATGAAGAAATTAAAATTGAAGCTTCCAAACATTTCAGTAGACTCTTCACGGCCCAGCCAGTTGTGGAGGATGCTGCAATCTTGAACCTGATACCCAGCTCCATTAAAACCAGCGATAATGAGTCTTTTACCCAGGCTATTTCGATGGAGGAGATTGAGAGAGTTGTTGATGGAATGAAGGACGACAGGGCTCCGGGACCGGATGGATTTAATGCTACATTTGTTAAACTTTGCTAGAACATCATTAAGAAAGACTTAATTAAAATGGTCTGGAAGTCCCAGAGATGCAGTAAAATTGGTGGAAGCACCAATTCGGCATTCCTGGCCTTAATTCCCAAAGAGAAGGAGGCCAAAAACTTTGACAGGTTCAAGCCCATTTCTTTGTGCAATATAGGCTATAAAATCATCACTAAGGTTATGGCAAGCAGACTCAAGCATATTCTTCCGAGACTGATCCCAGAGAATCAAGGAGGATTTGTAAAAGGCAGGAAGATTTGGGAAAACATCATTTTAGTTCAGGAGGCTATACACTCCAGCTTGAAGAACGGTGATAAGGGAATGGTGGTCAAAATTGATCTGGCCAATGCTTTTGACAGGGTCAGCCACCTCTTTCTTTTCCAGGTGATGCAGAAATTTGGTTTCGCTTCTGATTTTATTTCTTGGGTCCGGGCTTGTATTAGCAACCCATGGATTGCCCCACTTGTCAACGGAAGAGCTGGCCCCTTCTTCCAAGCCTCGAGAGGCCTAAGGCAAGGATGCCTGCTCTCTCCTCTCCTTTATGCCATCCAAGCCTCTGTTCTTAGCTTTCAGCTAGAGACTGCCAGGCTTGACCAGGATCTCCCCGGAATTCAAATGGTTAGGGGCATCAAGAAAATTAATCACGCGTAATTTGCGGATGACACTATCTTACTAGGTGGTGCTAGTAACATTATAGGAAGGCGTTTCAAGACTGAGCTGAGCCGTTACTGTCTAGCTTCTGGAGGCCAAGTTAACCTGAGGAAAAGCCAGATCTATGGCTGGAACATCAATCTGAGGGAAATGTCAGATATCTCCCGGAGCCTCAACATGGGCGAGGTCACTGACTGGGAGTCCTTCAACTATCTGGGGGTTCCCATCTTCAAAACCAAGGCCAAGAGCTCGGCCTGGAACCCTGTTGTGGAGAAAATTAAAAGCAAAATCCAAGGCTGGGGATCAACCTGGTTAAACTTGGCTGGGAAGGTAGTCTTAATCAAGGCTGTCTTGAACAGCTACTTGATTTATCAAAGCTCTCTCCTTCTAGCCCCGACCAAAACCATCAATCAAATAGAAGGACTGATAAGGTCCTTTCTTTGGCAGGGGGGTAGCGCTGGAAGAAGCAAGAAGTTTGCGTTGGTAAGCTGGAGAACTATTAAGCGCCCAAATTCTGAGGGAGGCCTCCACATCAGAGATCTCAGGACCCAAAATTTGGCTATGGGAGCCAAGCTGGTCTGGAATCTGCTAGTCCCCAAGCCCTCTTGGTCCAGCCAAGTGCTGAAAGCTAAGTATTTTAGGGGCACTCGGCTCAGATGTCTGGAAGGTGTCCATATGAACCAGAATGGATCCACTATCCACAAAATCTGTCTCAAGGCGCTGCCTCAGTTCATTGGTGGTTTGCACTGGGTCCCAGGCAACAGGAAACTCATTAATCTATGGAATGACTCTGTTCTGGGTAAGATTCCTCCACAACTACCTCGCCTACAGCAAAGGATGGGCGCACTAAGGATGTCAACGATCTGGGACATTTCCAAGTGGGAGAATTCTGAGTGCAAGCGATGGATTGGCTGGAATTTGCCGGATCTCCCAGATGATTTTGATGAAGAGAAGTCACAGCTCCTCGACCACCTGGCTGGGATCGCCCCACTCTGCCAAGTGGATGGGGAGATCATTCAGGCAATTACACTGCCTCTGAAGGATACCAGCGTTTCTCTGCTGATTTTAACGTTCCTGGCAATCCCAAAGTCTGGAATTATAACTGGACCAACACCACGTTGCCCAAGATCGACCTCTTTACTTGGATGTTGCTGCATGGCAAAATTCTAACAGGCGAGAATTTGGAAAGGAAAGGGATCGCTGGACCATTCAGATGTCCCTTGTGTGCAGCCGCTGGAGAAACCATAACGCACCTGTTTTTCCAGTGCTCCTATGCCAATTCAGTGTGGAAGGACGTGCTCGATAGCTGGGGAGGGTTAAGGAGGATGCCGGAGAATATTCACGACTGCATTAACAACTGGGCAAAATTGTATCAGGGTGAGCTGAGTGAGAAGAGGGGCGTGAGAAGCTACTGGCTAAAAATTCCAAAACTGATATGCTGGTGTTTATGGAACGAAAGGAACTACAGGATATTTCAGGATAAAAAGCAAACCACGTGTAAGATAGCAGTCAAAATTCAGGCATTGGTTATGGAGGTTATAAGTATCTCAAAGCTTCTGAGCAACAAAGGGACTCTAACCGAAAAAGAAAAAGAGCGGATGCGAAATTTCAAACCCCTGGCTGATAAATTTGTTGCTGCTAAGAAACTGGAGGCATGGGAGA
>LPNX011062124.1:292923-307135 GCA_001517045.1 Pseudotsuga menziesii | reverse complement strand
CATAGGCAATCATAATGTGAAAGCAAAGGGCTGAGCAAGGATAATTCACGTTCTGTACAATGATATGAGATATGATAGGTAGCAAACGAAAATTACAAGGCTGCTTATATTGGCAGGAAAACCTTTGGTTGCATCACTGGTACTGGAATCCATGTGTTCTTGAATGTTGAAATCCCCTGCATAAACCAACAAATGATCATGCTAAATTAAAATTTTCCAAATTCATAAGCAAAAGTTTCAATAAAAATTTGTGACTCTTATCATTTCTAGAAAATTGCATGCAAGATCTGTAACTTCTTGAAAGTTGGTAGTCGCAATAAAAAATTACATGCAAGATCTGTAACTTCTTGAAAGTTGGTAGTCGCAATAAAATGTTTTCAAGTATGGGATACTTGCGAGTGTGATTTGAACTTATAATTTTTGTTTAGAACATAAAACTTTATAAGCTAATTACCAATAACCTACACACTTATACAGGATTTATCAACTAAAGTAAAGTAAGTATTTTATGTATAATGTTTATAAGTGTGAAACGACACAATCACCTGGACGTGTAATGTAATGCAATAACAATAATTAGAGTAACTATACATTTGAGTTGAACTTCATATATGAAATTAGAGCTATACAAAGGTAATTGGCTAGCAATGTGAAGGAAATATGGTAATCGCAGAAATGGGCTTCGAGCTCTTATACAAATATCTATATGTTTAAGCTGATAAAGCCTTTTTATTTTAACACATGCAAGTGCAACCTTTTAATCAAAAATTTTATTTATAGTCATGATTGAATAAAAAAGGAATATTCATAATCATGTCTACACATTGAAGGAAAAGATTAAGTTTCATAAATTCCTTGTATTTGTTAAAAGTAAAATAACCATTACATAAAGAATTAAGTTTGATTAGTAAATTAATTAATTAATTGAACAAGTTTTTCTTCCATTTGTATTTGTTAAAAATAAATAAACATTACATAACTAATTAAACTTGATAAGTAAATTAATTAATTAAACAAGTTTCTCTTCCATTTGATAATGGAAGATATGGCTTCAAACAATTTTAATTCTCCAAATTTAATAACGTTTAATCTGGTTGTTTACATTTTCCATTTCCTTGTTCTACCTTTTAGAATAAGCTTCATGCTCAATAGCAGAAATGCAATTGTATGGAGAAAAAAAGATGGAATTACATCCCAAAGATGGAAATTATATGACAAAGATGTTCTTCCATTTATTTATCAGTTAGACAATGTCACTTTTATTTTTTCATTTATTTCTCAGTTAAATAATATAGATATATCACTTCTAGTTTTTTTATTTATTTCTCAATTAAACTATATATATATAAACATCTTCCATCTAAACTATTTTCCAACTTAAAAGTATAATGAAACTTCCTGCATTAACATCAAGAACTACAAAACCTTTTATGAAAGTGAATGTAAAAATAATACAGTTAATAAATTTTTCAACAATTCCATTGTCACATTATTATCTATTTTGAAAAAGTAAATTGTTTAAAAAAAACTAAAACTATGTCAGTTTTATGCCACGCATCCTTTTACAATGTCTAAAATTGGAGATTATGGTTCTTAATACACCTGAAAAACATAGTTGTTAATACCACTAAATGGAATAATGCTTGGCCAAAGCCATAGGGAGTCGTCCCATTTAGACCGGTAGATCTGGCGAAAACGATACCTTACCTCTTCCATTATTATTGTCATTGCTGTATCGTTTTCACTTACAACATAAACAACCCACACATGGAATTGTTCTGTCTGAGTATACGTGGTTTGGTTGGTACTATATCATCTATCAACTGAAGAAGATTCAGGATTTAGAAAACTTAGAAAATATCGCGGAAAGATGTGGCAGAGAATGAACACCATAAACAGACAAATACGGTAGCTCATTGAGTATTAGAGTAGGACAATTACTTATATTTCAAGCAAACAAATTAGAGCACTGGTTGCCTGCAACTTATTATTTTCAAAGAATACTGGTGATACCAGCTACGATGGCTATCGAACATCCACCAAATCCAATCATAAGCCCGCGTTTCCTTATGTTTTCCTTGGTTGTAATTAGTCAAAAACAACACGCAACTCCCTTGCACAACAATTCAGGCTATAAATTGCCTTGATGTCATTATTGTTGTAACATAATTTCTATTTGCAAAGAATTCACATCATGAAGACGACTGAAATGGCTAGATTTTTGTTTACTGCTGCAAGTTTTTTAATATTTTCCTGTTCATCGACACATGCAGCTGGGGGACTGGAACTGAACTTCTATGACAAGACCTGCCCTGGAGTTTCTAACGCTGTCAAAGAAGTAGTTGCAGACTACATATCCAAAGCCCCATCTCTGGCCGCACCTCTTCTCAGAATGCATTTTCATGACTGCTTTGTCACAGTGAGTATATTTGAGCTTTCACCACTATATACTGTCTATTTAGACATTAGCATTTACAAGCTGTTCAATATATTGATATGTTTGACAACAATGTGATCTTGATTGTTCAAGGGTTGCGATGGATCGGTGCTCTTGCATTCAACAAAATCAAGAAAGGTAGAAAAGGATGCATTTGCCAATCTAATTCTCAGAGGATTCCATGTTATCGACGCAGCCAAAGCCGCAGTGGAGAAGGTGTGCCCTGGAGTGGTGTCATGTGCCGATATTCTTGCACTCGTCGCACGAGATGCTGTTCATATGGTAACAACACAAATAACTCAATAAATTTCTTGATTTGTTTAATCAGCAATCTTCTCCACAGCTTCTAAGCAGATGATATTTATTAATTGATGCAAATATTAGTTGGGTGGACCATTTTGGAACGTTCCAACTGGACGCAGAGATGGAGTGGTATTCATTCAAAACGAAGTTGCCTCAAAACTTCCTGCTCCCAGCGCGAATTTCTCCCAACTGAAATCAATATTTGCTAGAAACGGTCTTAATGTTAAGGACCTGGTTGTGTTGTCAGGTAAGTAATCCACTACATTCCCAGATTCTCAGGCAAGCAGCATGCTTCCGAACGTTAACGATCTGCCGGCGGAGGAAACGTGGCTCTGTGCCCGCCAACTCGATGAACATCTCGAGGGCCTCCTGGGCTGTTGCCTCCTCGTTCCTGTTGAGGGCTTCTGTGAGCGTCTCCATCATAGCAGGGATTAGGTCCTGGAAGCGCTCGCGGTCTTGTGGAGTCTCGATCGTCTGGACGAAGTTGGTCGTGGGTGTGAGGGCTGCGATTTGAACGTCTGACGGGGAAGCCGGGGAGAGGCACTGATGGAACACGGTGTGTAGGGTGGAGAGATGGGGGTGGAGATGCTCGCCTATGAACTGCGAGAGCTGCGCAAACATGAGCAACGCACTCTCCTTGAGGCGCGGGGAATCGGAGCTCACGCACTGGAACATGAAGGGCAATAACTCTGGCCACTGACCTTCTTCCATGATGGAGGCTGCGGGCTCGGCTACGGTGTCGCATAACTTCTTGACGATGGTCTTGGCCTCCTCCCTTTGGACGCAGACGAGGAGGTGGGCCTTGATGGCGGTCTGCGTGGGTGGTGACAATCGTGGCCATACAGAGAGCAGCAGCTGAGGCATCTGTGAGCGTTGATGACGGAAGATCAAGAACATTGCGAAGCTGCAAAGACAGGGTTCACTGATTTTGGATTTTATGTTGATCTGATCACGAGGATGACGTCATGTTGCCACATGTCAACCCAAATCCAGATACCAAATCCCAAAGCTTACATCATCTTCTATCCACCAATCAACTGTTTACAAAAATAGCTTTTTAACAAAATTAAAAAAAATATTTTACAAACCCCTAAGTCATACTTTGCACAACAGGTTTTAATTCTTTATACTTGCCTCAAAAAAACACCAAAGTCAAAGGAGTTTGACTTGTGATGGATTACAATATACCTGCTGAGGCAGGTGTAATAACTTGTAATTGTGGTCATCACCTAGATAAGAGCTATTTATCAAGATAAGAGCTATTTATCAAGAATGTATTAATGCGAAATTAAATTATTCATTATCAAAATAATATTAACTTATTTAACTTACTCTTTTATTCCTTAAATAAATTTAATATCTTCACGTATATTTCACACAATCAAATTTAGAATATTTATTAAAAACCTCTGAGCAGAGTAGAGTTTCAAACAATAAAACTCAATAAACCTCGCAAACATCACGTCGTCTCTAGCTTGACGCTGATTCGTGGGTCCAGAGCACACAGATCTGCAGGCCATTAGCGAAAACATTAACGACGGAAAGAGACATGGACGCGCCGGAGGAAGTAACCCTCTCTATGGTATTCTCTACCCCCGTTTTTTTCCCTTCTAAATTTTTCATGTCACAGTTTTGCCCACAAGATTTAGCCCTGAAACCATTTCGGAAACTGCTCAGCGGTGTCCAGAAACACATTTCCAGCGGTTCTTGTGGGCAGTTGTAGCAATTTTTTATACTTTTAAAGCTCCAAAGCGAAAAATAAAATTGAGAGATGCTACAATAAACGTAAAAGTGCTTACTAACCCTAACATATAAAGCCAAAACCGTTTCCAATGGTGAACAAAACTTTTATAATTTCTGATGTTTCAAAATAGAGTAGCAGACCAGCATATATAAAAGCATTTACTCACATATTTGAAAACTGTTTGCCAGTGTTTTTCCATTTTGTGGGGTTTCGTTGTAGACAGCCTAACCCCAAATTTTTTGAACCCTGGCTATACCCGTTTCTGAAACCTATTTTCTGTCGTTTCTGTTTCCTATTTCCGATACATGGGAACATGTAGGCTTTTATTTAGGAAATTTACACCCAATCAATTGGTTGCTTTTATTAACAATTAGGTGCATCAAAATCCCCTTTTCATAGTACACTCTCATCTGGCTCAAACGGGTTGCATCAAATGGCGGGGAATTATGAGTTTTCAGCATTGATCAAGGTGCAATTACCAGAAGGCTGTTTCGGCCCCTAAGATTACCAAGGAGGCACCACGAGGCAGTGGTCAAGCATGCGAGGCTTGCATTGCATGCCCACAAGGATCAAAGCCAACTCCCTTGTCCTGCTTAAGGTCAGCAATTATGAGCCTATTGGGCTGTGTTCTAGTGGTAACTTGGATTGGTTGCTGTAACGATGACCTAGGTTGGAGGGCTTGCTCCACACTTTGGTCACTTGTTTTTGGCTCTTTGTTAGTGTGGTGTAGCTGCAATCTCCTGGGTGCGTAGCTGCCCTTGATGTAAAAGCATGCTAACTTATAAAGACAACCTCTCCTTGATAATAAACATAGAGGAGAGTTTGCATTGCTTCTATCATATATATATATGTATATATAATGTTGAACCTTTTTATTAATGGGAAAGCTTGTAGAACAATCATGTAATCGTTGGCTAAGAGATGTGATGGAGGGGTATATATTTTGTGAAAGTCACATAGGCCATCATCATTGCAAGCACTTTAACTTGCCTCTAGAGCACAACTTGATGAACATACAATGCTGTATGGTTGGGTACGGTTATTTCTCCTTTTTCCGGCCTTTCTCTTTCCTTTGGATTTTACTTGTCAAGATTGCTTCCAATAAGGTTCTTGACCTGTTCTTCAAGGTGTTAGAATTTCCTAAACCAGGGTCAGCATACTTTTCCCTAAAATTATTCCTTAAACTACTAGATAGCTAAAACCTGTTATTGATTGCTCATTAATTCTGAAATGTAATTTGCCACGAGAAAAAACAGTGAACGGATTCACTGTTCACTGTTAAGAAACTGAAGGAATAAACCTATACCCTGCCTTCTCTTTCATAGATTCAGAAGAAGAGTAGGTACAATGAATCTGGACCACATGCACAACAATGTCTCAACTGAGGATGATTTGAGGCATGCAAGCATGTGCCCTACCTACCAGAGTGCATGCGGATAACTAAACTTAGGCTTAAGCTAAAATTAGAAAACTACTTAATAAAACTGAAGCTAACACATGCAATGCATGCGCCTTCTTTTACTTAATTGAGAAATGACATACAAACTGTATAACACATACAAACTGCTGATAATAGATTGCTGAGGATAGAACAGTAATCGTCACTCTTAGTAGACTGATTACTGCCTCATAATCAATGCACCAAACTGCTGAAGAAGAAGTGCGTGCCCTCACTTTTCTGTTGAAGTGCCCAGATCTGTTCACAAGTGTGCTCAGACCCACAGAAGATGATCTGAGGTACAATCTAAAGCAAGGTTTGTTTTGGAGAACTTTAAAGAACTAAAGTTCATCCACACTATAATTTGTTCCTGAATTGAACGTCAAGTTCCAACATACAATAGGGGATGACATGGCCATCATATCAAATCCCATCTAAGAAAAATTATCTTGACATTGAATTGACATGTAGGTTGAGGAAAACAATCCCACACAACTATGGGTTGCAAGAGATGAAAATAATTAGTTGGAAGGTGATCTAAAATAAACTGGTTATAGCCTTGGATAAATGATAAATCGAGACTCAAAAACAAATTGAGGAGTAACCTAGAGCTCAAATGGGAGTTGTAGCGTGACCTTTCACGGGCAGTGTTTTTAAAACCGGCCAAACCGGAACCGGAATTGTCTGGTTTGACCGGCCAACCAGCATGGAACCTCAAACAGGTAGAAAACTCGGGTTGGGGACCGGTTCAGTAACGAACTGGGCGGCCTGAAGACTGAATCGGTCGGTTCGGTACCGAACTCGTCCAAGCCGACCGAGCCCATCACTAACCGGTCGGTCAATCTGATATTCTCCTCTGCAGGTCCAACAAAGAAAATGTCAATGTTTAAAAAATAAAAGTAAAAATAACCTATTCATCTCTTGTTGCCGGTTGTAGAGTTCACTCATTCGATGTTGAGGAGGTTGTTGTCTGAGGAGTTGAGCACCGTAATGGTCGATAGGTAGCAAGCTACAAGCTCGTGTAAGTTGTATCGTAACATGATGATCATGAAACGGGGGTGATCTTTCTTATAAGTAGAACTTTTCCATATGTATCCCCATACATTGAATAATATGTAAGCTCCAAAAGTAGATAATGGGTGGCCCTTTCTAAAATATGTATACCTTTTTCAACTCATTCGTTACCTTCATATCATAGGGGGGCCTTCATAATAAAATAATGTTTTTAACTTTAATCTTTTGGGCCTTCACAATAAAATAATGTTCAAACTTTAATCTTTTTTATAACTTGAAGTAGATGAGTAAAAATTATTATTTTTCATTAAAATTGTATTTTATTTGTATTTTTTAATAGTCTGAGTCATTGAAATCAAACCGGTTCCGGTTTCGGTCTGAGTTGACCCTCGACTAGTTTGACTCTCGGTTCCGAGTTTTAAAACTTGGGCGTCCTCATCCATCATTCCGACTATAGGAGGGGGGGTAAATATGAGCTTTATGTTTCTTAATTTTTCCCTAAGGGCCTTTATTGGACCGAGAGGAGCGAGGTGCTCTACAACCCAGTATGGGGGTGATGTCACATAACGTAACGTAATGTTACATTACCAAAAATACAAAACTAATTAAAAAAATTCATGTCGGCGCATAAAATAAAAAAATATGTGTTGACTTATAAAATAAAAAATTATGAAAAGTAATTTAAAAAATCCATGTTGGCCAAAAATTAAAACTTAAACCCGAATCTATCAAGCAAGAGAGGGATCAAATTTCTTAAGTTTAAGATTAAAAAAAATTACACCTCAAGAAATTGGATCCCTTTTGGTGCTTGATAGATCCAGGTTTAAGATGGATTTATGCTAGTAAACTAACAAATGCATGTGCAAGTGCATGAATAGAAAAATACGATGGAATTGAAAACTCTATCCACACACATACCATGCATAAACAAGTATATTTATCACAGGAAATAAATAAAATCATTTCCAATTCATAGACAAAGAGAATACTTTACCTGTTAACAAAGAAGATCCAAGAAACTGGCCGTGTAAGAGCGATTTTCCACCCAACCGTAGCTATCAATTGTTGATACCAGGAGGCCTCTAGGGCGAAGGAAACACCTACAAGCTTCTTCCTCTTAGCCCAAAACCCGTTTTCTCTCACGCTTATCCAATCTGCTCACCACAGAGCAATTGCATGAATCTCACTCAGCCATCCCAGCCATGGCACTCTCTCTACTGCCCCACACAACACAAGGAAGGCATTCCCCTTCATTTTTCCACAGTTCCATTAGGAAATCCAACCCTTACAATGCTTACTAGTGTGTGTAGAAAGAGTCCAATTTGTTGTATGAGAACCTCTTGTAACATCAATTCAGGGTTTCTCAAGCATCCACGGAGCAACAAATAAACAATGGCTAAAGGTGCCTATCTTGTTTAGCCTCTATGCCCACCTACAACCAACCTCTTCACTCTAATGTTTGCAATTTTTTTCCTCACAATGCTAATTTATGGTTAATTTCATAGTCTAGTAATTGGCAATGGAGCATACACCATGAAATTCTACATTAGTGTAAAAATCTACATGGAGAATGAGTAATAGGCTCCAAGAAGGAAGAAGGAAGATAATTGATATTACTTTTGACCATGTAAGGAAGGGCTCTTACAATTGTCATAGAGGTATATTCATCCCATGCTTTCATAACTCTATGAGAAGACTTTTCCCACCAACCTCACAAGTCACACATGCATTCAATGATTGGATTTATTAAGTCAAAAGGAAGTAATTGGCTTATTTAAGGGACATGGCAACAAATAGATGAGTTCTAAGGATGATACTTGGCAAAAGAGGATTTAATATCCTATAGGCCCCCCTTTCCTCTTCCTCTCTAGTGGAATTATAACCCTTCTAGTGCTCTTTACACAACCATCTTGGACCATTTTATTTTTTTTCAACATAATATTTACATAGCTTTTTGAATCATCATGACAAGCCAACCACATTGCCCATAAATATTTACATATATATGCCTAGCCATTAACTAATCGGGCCTTGGCCTTGAGCTTCGCACTAGGAATCCATACTAGCATATTTACATCATTTACATAATTTGATTTAATAGATTACAAGGGTCAAAACAATGAAATTATTATTAATGAAGAGGTACCTACAATTAAATTCACTTGAACTAGCAAGTAAGCTTTGTCTTAACAAAGGAATAAAATACAATTTTAGTAGAGGTTAACATAAAAGGGCCACTAGATGCCTAGCCATTAACTAATTAGGACTTGGCCTTGAGCTTCGCACTAGGAATCCATACTATCATATTTATATCATTTACATAATTTGATTTAATAGATTCCAAGGGTCAAAAATGGGGGTATTACAGGAATGAAATTATTATTAATGAAGAGGCACCTATAATTAAATTCACTTGAACTAGTAAGTAAGCTATGCCTTAACAAAGGAATAAAATACAATTTTAGTAGAGGTTAACATAAATGGGCCACTAGATGTGCTAGCATTTCAAATAACATTCGAAGTAAAGTCATTAAGAAATCATCTAAAGCACATGAAATTGATCTCATAGAAGGGAAATCAATTGCCAAAGCTAAACTACAACGAATCCCTACGTTGATTGTCGTGTAGGTTATTAATAATCATCAACTAGTGAATGATAGAAACCTTTGTTGAGATTCACAAGAGTTAGTGAGAGAATTGAACAGAACCAACACAAACCCAAATTGTGCAATAAAGAGAAACATAAATCAACACTAGGAAAGCACAACACTTGAAAAGATGTCACATAAGAGGAGTGCAACCCTAGAGAGGAAACAACCTAAGAACAAGTGTGCTATAGAGAGAAGGAAACCGAAGTAGAAGAGAGAGTGCAACACTTGATGATGCCCTTAGGTACATTACTTTTATTCATAATAGAATAATCACATGAATGAAAAGTACAAATGACAGTGTATGTATAAATACCCAACCCAAAGGTAGGGTGCTGTCCCTAATAAGGTCTTAACTTTTAAGCCTATGTGTACAAGGTCGGCCTTGACCAAACCTACAAATGTAATAATGATACATTATAAGGATGGTTGCAATTGAAAGTGAGGATGACACCTTAATTTTCAACACCCCCCTTTAATTTAAATACGGGGCCACAAAAAGAAGATATTACACACATCCCCCTTTAATGCCAAACAAATGCCACATAGAGTAGACAATACATTGTCCAACGAGATCTTTGGCAACATTCATTCTGTAGTGAAGTATTAGTAGTGGGGGATGAAGCTTCAATTCATCGAGCATATCGTTGACCTTGGTGAGAAGGGCTTGTGGTGGAGGATGCTTTTCTTGATGCTTTGATTTGCTTTTTAGTGCAAGAAAATCGACAACATTTATGAGTGTGGATATGGCCCTCTTGGGAGAGACCACTTTGGGAGAGGCCATTGTTAAAGATAATGCAATTGTGAGAACCGTTCTCAGGGAGGATGGCACCCGAGTCAGTTAACTAGGGTCCCTGGTCAATTAATCAAGCAGAGGAAGTTTCTAGAAGGCACCCTAGGGCCCCTAGTAGTCTCCTAGGGTTCTTGGTCTGGGACCAAGCAAGTTGATGCCATGGCAATGGCCCTAGCATGTGGCTAGGGCCCGTATATGTCTCTAGGGTATTTTGGTATGGGACCAGACAGTTTCTTGGTCACGAGGACCAAGTAGATCCTGTAGGTTGAGACAGAGACATCCTGGTCTGGGACCAGGCAGATTCTTGGTTTGGGACCAAGCAGTTCATGCAGGTACATACTTGGTCAGTTAACCAGGTGGATCTTGTCAGTTGTCCAAGATGATGATGTGTGATGGCCTCCTCTCTTAAATGGTTAAGCTAGGTTGTTTCTCAAGGGACTGGCCACCCCTTGATGTTGTCACTAGCACTTGACCTTTAGGAGCAGTTTGGAGAACCAGAGGATCACATCATCCAGTTTGGATCTTCCTTATATGGTGATGATAAAAACTTCCAGTTATTGTATGGAACACTTATGGACTATTTACCTTGAGAGAGAAAGATAAAAGTTTTGTTGTTTTCTTGCCTGGGTCTTGTGGGTAAAAGGGTTGTTTCGACACCTTGATGGTACACCTTGGTATTATGGGTGAAAGGGTTGTCTTTACACTTTGTTGTGACCCCTTGTGTTGACTTATGATCTTGTGATGATTCCTTGATTGGTCCTTATACTAGCGCCCCCTCCTAGTGTGGTACCTTGATCCTTTTGTTATGATGACTTACCTTTATTGTTATTGCATCTTGACCTTGGTACCCTATCCTAAGTCAACTTAACATTATTTTATGTTATTTTTTTGGTAACACTCCTAAATGCTAGGGTTAGAAGGATGATTCTTCTAGAAGACATATCAAGATTATAAATCCAAGTCCTAAACTTCATTTTGTGTGTGTCTTCACAAGAGAAAATTGGAGATCTAATTCAATGTGACTGTTTTAGGGCTCTTTGTTGCACTTTGGCTTAACGTCTAGGATTTTGCTGTTGTTGAAGTTTGTTATTGTTGGGCCGCTACCTCTGTTGCTTGTCTAAGGGTTTGTTGCTGCTAGTTATGAGCAGGTCGTGACCATTATTGATCCTTCTCGGGGTGCCGTGAGAATATCTTAGGCTGGGTCGTGACCATTTGGGTTGCTATGACTATTTTGTGATTCGATCTATGGTCTGCTAGCTTTGCTGGTACATATTGTGACCTCCTCTCAGCGTTCTAGTGCCTGCTGTGACCTCCTCTTAGCTTGCTAGGGCTGTCGTGACTATGTTCAGCCTGTATAGGGCTGCTGTGACCGCCTTTCAGCCTGCTAAGGGCCGTCATCACTGTGTTCACCTTGTATAGGGCTGCTGTGAACTCCCTTTAGCTTGCTAAGGGCTATCGTGACCATGTTCAACTTGCATAGGGCTGCCGTGACTTGTTTTTAGCCTGCGAAGGGCTGCCATGACTTGTCTTGAGCCTGGTTAGGGTTGCCGTGATCCTGTTAGAGAGTGATGTGATCTTTGCTGAGGTTGCCAAGCTGGGTCGTTGTCACATACCCCAAATTGCAAAAACATTTTATGTTTTAGGAGACATTATGTTTTAATTTTATTATAAAGTTTGTAATTATTGACCAAGTGGGGTCAAGGATAATTGTATTTAATTGCTGAATATTTTATTAATTAATAAATAAAAGATGAGACAACAGCTTGAGGAGGCTATTAAATGAGTGTTTACTGGCCACTTGGTGGAATAGGCTGGGTTGAGAGTAGATTGACACTTGGCAGCATCCTCAAACTACTTCTAGCTGTTGCAGGAGGCAACTTCCCTATTTTTGTGGTCATGTTCCCCAAGAAAGTGGAACAGGAGCAGGTGGCTCATTAAGTGAAAAACTGACCCAAAAGACCTAGGCATGCTGATAAAACTACCCATCGAATTCAGCTGAGGCTACTCATCCTTGTGAAATTTTCGAGTGAAATTGGTGCACAAGAAATTCAATGGAGGGGATAGGCAGAAGTGTTTGGAGTGGAAAGTGTTGATTTACTGAACTAGTGCAGCTGTTTTGAGCTGAGTTCTTACTGCTACAGGCCGATATATTATTGCTGATTAATCTGTGGAGTTGCAGAGGTTTCTAAACCTATTCTCTCACCCAGTGCTTTCAACCAGGTGGACCAGTAGACAGGCTCGGGGGTCCTAAGATTTGCAGCTTAGCTGTCTTTAGGAGTTGGTTGGGAGGAACGGGTTCCTTAGGTTGTTGTCTCCTCTGCTATATTACCAGGTTCTAAATGTGATTTTTACTTTCTTTATGCAAGCATAGAAACTGGAATGCATAAATTTAGGATTTGATGCATCTATATGACTATTTTGTTAGTTAGTTAAATTTTTTATTGATCTAAGGTTTATAAATTCTGTTCATATATGTATTAGAATAAATGATTTAGGGTTAGTTTAAATTTACTGATGAATAAATTACTTGACTGTATTTTTCCACACCTTCAGGAAGGTAGTACTCTACTACAGTAGGTGAAATTAAGTTTGATGATTAAATCAAATCAAGAAATGTAGGAATATGATTATTTACTTTCTACTGTTAAATCCTTATAGGAATGTTTAGCAGAAAGATTCTTCTATTTCAGGAGTTTCATTAGCTAAAATACATCTGTAAAAATTATAAATATAAACTATCACAAAAAGAATGTTTATTAAAAATCAATGCGCAGTTTAGTAATTGTGTTCTTTTAACACAGTAAAATAACTAATTCTAAGTTTCAACGTAATATATAGATACATATAACTTTTAATCAAATACAGAATAGGAAAGTAACGCAAATGGAGCAACATTGGACTTTAAACAGTAAAAAAAGAAATTGTGGTAATAAATTAGGTTTTACAAATAATATATAAGTGAACTGCAGTAATATTGTATAATTGGTAAATATTATATTAAATATTAGTAAAAACAACTAACAATGCAGAGTTTTAATTTAAAATAAAAATACAAACCCTAATTAAGGAAAACTGTCAACCAAGTCTTTCTTACTTTCCTCTTTCCAGAAAAGGGCATTTACAGTTTTACCCATATCCTCAATAATCAAATTCTTCATTTTACAATTATAATATCTATATTATAAATGTCCTATATCAAATAAAATTTTACACAAAAACAGTGTTAGATTGTTTAACAATTATATACTAAAATAAAATAAGAAAAGATAAATTAAATATTCCTAATCAAATTTACACAGTCGTGTTCGGGTTGTAGTGATAAACCCTTTTTTATTATTTCTTAAGTAAATCTTTAAACAAAAAGGAAAAATCTAGAAGTTAGTTTTGACATTAAATTTTCCAGATAATGACCTCATCTTAAAAAAAATCGAAATTATGGACTTTTTAAAACTAGTAAAATCCTTTCATCATCTTTTATCAAAACATTCACCAGATACAGGTATTTAGCAACAAGGTCTCTTCAAAATTTCATTAAATCAAGCTTAAACAAAACTGAAGTTTACAACACAGAAAAACCACAATGCCTAAGTCTAACAAAGACTTTTTCTACACAGGCAGAAGCACCCATTTTACTGTCAACCATTACAAGTTAAAACAAGGTATTTACTAAGTTGCAGGAAACGTCTAAAACCCCCACGTACCAAGCTCGTTTCCTGTAGGAAACGCGGAAACCCGTGTGATACTCCATTGAAACGCGTTTCAGAGAAGATGAGACCGTACCACGAAGCTGAAACTCGTATCAGACAGTTGGAAACGCGTTTCACACGCATATCAC
>LPNX011062124.1:221026-291970 GCA_001517045.1 Pseudotsuga menziesii | reverse complement strand
ATATATATATCGCGTTTCCCTGTTTCCTAAATTTTGGGGGGTCGCGTTTCCATCGCGTTCCCGTATCAGATACACGTTTCCGTTTCCCCGTATCATGCAACTTAGGGTATTTACAACTGCAAAAACCCTAAGAGGATTATAAACAATCGATTAGAATAGTCTGTGGCCACCCGGCCTTTACAACCAAGGCATTGTTCAAACACAGCTACAACAAGAGAACTCAAGTCTCGACGAGACTTTATCTTTTCAGAACCCCCACATTTTTTTCATCGAAGGAACCTCAGGTCGTGGAGCCGAGGCTTACCATTTTCAATCGAGCAATGTTGGCAGCCCCAGGTCGCAGCTACTTGTCGGCCCTATCTTTATGCTTAGATGGGAGTCATGCTTTCGAAACCTCCTCTCTTTTCACATCTGCACAATTCAAGAAATAAACGACAGTAAATTTTTTACTTACAGTTCTTTGAAAGTTAAAAAGAAAGCTTGGTAACAGGCCAATTAAATAGATAAAGAAAAAAAGGGGTTACCTGTTTCAGTTCTAGTGCTTACGGCCGTGAAGAGTCCTCTTGTAAATCTCTAGTAAACAATCGCGTCTAAGGGTGGGAAGGGAATCAACAAAGAAAAAAACTCCACGACAAGAACTGTTCAGGAGAAATGCATACCAAGGACCTCAACGAAAAAGGGGAAAGCAAATAGTAAAGGCTACGACAAATCCAAATCTCCCCATTGTCAACGATTTCCACAAGTAGCCACACTGCTATCAAACAGAGGTTTCAGCCTGGCTGATACACGGGTTAAGACATTCACAGAGCAGGACTTTGGCATTGAAGGCCATCACTCATAGGGACAAAACGATGGCATCAAAGGCCCATGAGGCCATGAGCCTGGCGACGTTTCTCACAACAACAAGGGTATAGTAAACAATGCGAGATTTTAGGGTTTTGAACGTTTATGTAGTAGGGTTTACCAACACCAAAACCCTATCCACTAACCGATGACCACGTGGTTTCCATTTTGACTTGAATTTGTGGGTGTTGCTCTATAGTTCGAGAGCTTGGGTGAAGCCTGCAAAAAGGCTATTCATAACCTTTGATAGTACTTTGGTTAAAAGCATATAAGTATAAGATTTCAAGTATAGAGGTGCTTTAGCATAATTTTTGGTAAGGGTATTATAGTTTAGTTTTGCATAGATAGGGTTATAATTATTACATAAACATCTTTTAGTGAGTATTAAGTTATGCAAAGGCTTTGGTTTGCTTTTGTTCATTAGGTGATGAACTTTCCACCCCTTAAAACAAAGTATTAATACTACATGTATAACCATATAATGTATTCTTTTTGCACTTTCATATGATAATTACCTATGTAGTTAGTAAAACTATACTCTGCATAAAATCGTTAGTTCCATGTATATAGATGTCATTTCTTTTATACTTTATGACAACGCCTAGACTTAGGTATTACTTGCTTATGTAACATTTGAATATATGTTGATACAAGTGCATATAAATTACCTTGGTAACAAGTAATAACGTATTGCAAGATTTAGTTTGCAAAATTTATCATTCTCTAGAGTTGCGTGTAGGATTAGGATTTAATATAACAACAAAAGGATAAATATAGGATGTACAAGTTATATTCCAAATTAGGTGGAAAGCATCTACTTCTATTTTTGCTTGGATTTCTAAGTACTTATGTTTATAAATAGATAAATAAGAAGTAAATATACAGGCAAACATTATGTCCTTAAACCAAGAATAAGAAAGTTAACAACTTAGACCTCAAACGTTGTGTGACAACTTAACAATTTCAATAATTGAAAAAAATACAGGTTTGACGATACCTTCTTTTTCTCAAAGCTGTAAACTATAAACAAATATTCTAGCATTTTACATTTGCTAGTTGAGATAATTAATTTCGATCCTGAAACTGGGATACAAAACGTCTTACCTGTAAATAGACCTGTACAAGAATCATCATTTCACTGCATTAGCTTCATTTTAAACAAGAAACAAACTTTAGTACATAGTAAACAAATTGCTGTTTTCAGCTCATACTACTTCAGATCATCACCTACTAAATCAATCTTTCAATACTTAATTATGAATGCAGATAGTTAAGTATGCAGTTATAGAAATTAATAAAGGAATTGGTTTTAGTTTCTAGATTAGACCCTTTAGGATGATAACTGTTGGCAGTTAAGTTACCCTCGTCATCGATGATTTTAAACATTAATTGTCGCAAATAATTGTTTTTAAAATTTTTATGAAATTTTGGAGTATTACAGTCGTGACCTTTGTTGAAGGATACCAAGCTTTGTTGAGGATTGCTGTTGTACTGGTTGAGAGTGCCAAGCTTGGTTTGAGGTATGTTTACCTTTGCTGCGTGCCTTGTAGAAGGAGCCATGGTTTTTGTATAGGATGCAATCTGAGTTATGGTGTGGATTGTCATCATTACCTTGTACTTTTATGGACTGTTCGTTCTTGGTCTACTCCTATCTTACTGGGGTTTCCACACTTATTGATTGGGATGTCTTGACTACTACTGTACGTGTCTAAATCTACAACACTTTAACTTTCTCTCTCAGGTATGTCCATTGTTTTGATATGAAAATATATGAGTATAAGGAAGGTCTCAACTCACATAGTAAGTTATCTGATTTGTTCTCTTTGTACTTTGAGTTAGATTTACTACTGCTATTATAATTTTGTCTGATTAATTTTACTGCTACTGCTGCACTACTGGTCATTGTTCTTGTATGCTTCAACTTTAACATAGGGACCTTTGGGAGTGTTAAAGTTGAAAGCGATAATTTGTTTTTAATGTATCTTGTCTTGTTACAACTGTGTACTATTTTGATTCTAGTACTAGTTTAAAATTTATTTTTCTGCATTAAAGTTCAAATTTTTAATTTTTTGCCCCAAACCCTAACTTAACCCTAATTTTAACAACCACGACTTAGTTGGAG
The DNA here is from genome assembly GCA_001517045.1 of Pseudotsuga menziesii. Classification (NCBI taxonomy): domain Eukaryota; kingdom Viridiplantae; phylum Streptophyta; class Pinopsida; order Pinales; family Pinaceae; genus Pseudotsuga; species Pseudotsuga menziesii. The sequence goes on along the minus strand of LPNX011062124.1, from coordinate 289,005 downwards.
GAAGAGGAACAAGCTCAGAGGGATCAATCAAGCATCATGGTACCAAATAGTCCCATTGACCTACTTTGTGGTCATTCGTTGGACATTAATAAAATTATCTTATCTTATCTTATATAGTTTTGTCCCTTAACCTAAGACTTTGTGTCCCTTGTCCTCCATGGCTTGAACTGTTGATGATTATAGCTTCGACATATGCTTCTGCATAGGCTAGTTGTCAATCTTGCATAAGTTGTCCAAATACCTTTCTAGTACTTGCTTGATTGAGCAAGTGACTTTTATGTTTTCTTTTTAAAGTCCTAGGAAAAACACATTGATTACTTTTATTAATTAATGTCGGCTAATGCCTAAGGTTTTCTAAATTAAAATTTAAGTGAACTTTAGATTAAGTTATAACTGTTGACCTTAAGTGAGGCTTAGGATTTAATCTTAGTCATCCATCACTTCGAAGATTAAGGGTTAGGGTTTTAGTCATTGAAAAACTTTAAAAGAAATCCTAAGGAGAGGAGAAAGATACAACACAATATCATTATGAGAGAGTGGTTTTCTCAAGAGAAGAGTGTGAGACTCTGTGGCTTAAGAGAGGGAGAGGGGCGATTTGCAACAAGAAGATCCAAAGGAGAGAGAGAGAGAGGTTGATTCAATTGATTCGAGAGGCTGATCTGTACAACTGGTAGTGATCCGTACAAATTTGTACAGGGTGATACAGGGGGTCGATTTGCTCAGTGAGCTGATTTGTTAGTAGGTTGATTCTCTAAGGGTCGCTTTGTCCAAGGGAAAGCTGATTTCTCCAAGGGGCCGATTCACCCATGTTGGTCGATTTTTCAGAGGGACCGAGTTACAGGTTCTATTGTTGTGAAATTCTAAATTTCTCTATGAGCCAAGAAATAATAAAAAAGAACTTGAATGCTGGTTTTTCCAATTTAGGGTTTTCCAGGGTAAATACTTGTGTCAATGTGATTAATTTCCAGTTTTGTTTCATTTCATTTTATTTGTCAAATATCAATGTATTTCTGTTTAATAATTTTAGTAGTAATCTACAAGAATATTTTATTTTTGGGCATAAATATTATTGAAGAACAAAAATCAGATCTGGTATAAAGAATTTAACATGGTATTAGAGCACTAAAACTTAGAGAAAGAAGAAGATCAATTGGCAAGGGTTTACAACAAACAAAACAAAATAAAATTAATTTTTCGGTCAAAATATTTGATTGGACAGGATGATAGCAACTTGACTGAGATTTGAAGAGCAGTTGGAGGGTGCATCCAACTATAGTTCTTGGAAGGAGAGGATAGCATTAGTGCTACTGTAGAATGGGATTTAGGAGTTTGTAGATCAGAAACTCACACCTCCTATTGATGCTACACAACTGACCACCATAACCAAAAGGATGTGAAAGGCATGAGGATCATTCTAGGTCCAGTAAAGGATCATTTGATCCCTCATCTATCCAGAAAGAAGACAGTCGGGGAATTGTGGATGGCTTTGACGAAGTTATATCAGAGTGATAACCGCACTAGGAAGATGGTGCTAAGGGAGAAACTCAGGGGCACCAAGATGTGCAAATCAAATATAGTAGTTTCTTATCTCATCAAGATCACACAGGTTCGTGATGGGGTAATCAAGGTTTTAAAACACGCTAAAATAAGTGAATCACTTCGAACGAAAGGCTGGAATGAGCTGGCGGGAGGGCGTTATACCCCATCTAACCCCTAGAATGCTGTAGAACCCCTCAACGCCCTCCTCAAAGCATCAAAAGGCCTGGCATGGAGGGTGGCTTTCCTCTGAGGAGATAAAGCCAGGAAGAGCATGTGCCCACTGACTGAAGGGCCAGGAGGGTGTCCAAAGTGGCTGCCAAAGGAGTTGGAGGTCTCGTAGTTGAAGCACAGGCCACCGGAGCACATAAACAGGAAATGGAGCCATGTGACCCAGTGGTCAACCCTTAGGAGCCCCGAATACCAACCCCGAGGTTAAAAACTCCAATAAAAGGGCAGTCAGCAGTTCCATTAAGCCATAGTATTCCCAAGGGAGGAACCAAAGGTCCCAACCATGACCACTATTGCTCGATAACACCCCTCCTAGTAAAAAAAATGGCCCTCTCATCCTTGGGGTACACCTGAAGGTGCGCTTGGCACATGTGCAGTGTAACAGGGCCCATGGTACTGGGTGTCCCTTGTTATTGACATAAAGTGAAAGTTATAAATGGGGTCTAAGGAGAGTGTTCTAGGCATCACAATCATAGGAGAGAAGGAGATCTTCTATAGTGGTCAGTATCGTAGTTACATATATTGGCGATACCAAACCCTCGACGATTTATCGCCAGGAAAAAATTGCGTCATTTTCCAATATTTGAATGTATCGTGATGCATTGGATGAAGCGTGATATTTTATGTAAATATCGTGAGTCGACGGTAAATATCGACCAGTGTCGAAAAAGATGCCAAATTGAAAGATTAAAACAGTGGATATAGGGTTTTTAGGTTCATTTTACATTGTCGAGGAAGGGTGAATAGCTCCAAGGAGGTTTGTGACAGTTTCCATCAAGAGAACAAGAGAAGTCCAAGGTTTTCTTTGCCATTAACTGAGCATTTGTGGAGTGAGAATTCACTAGTCAACACAATCTATAATAATGGGTAATATTAAATTCTTAAAGTAGAAGTGACATTCTCTTTTTCTTTCATTTTCTATCCTTTTACTTAAATTTTTAACATTACCATTAATTGTTTTAGGATGTTTGAGAGTGGTTCCAACCTCATCAGACTTCATATGATCCCATTCATAATTCAACTAGTGTTATCAGAACTGGACCGGTCATTGAACCGACAAAGCCCAAAATGTGAACTGGACTGGAACCGGAAACAAAATGGGAAAAAAATCACATAAAATATTCATATTTTGTAAAAAACATATATATTCATGTGCATACATATGAATCCAAACCATTAATACACAAATATGCAAAGTTTCTCATATATATAGCAAGTACAAGTGCAAATAAACCAAAATAGCACCGAGTGCAATACATCATTGAAGTTATGAACCAAAATACATCAACAAAGGGGCTTAGGATTAGGTTAGATGCTTTAAAGAGGGATTTTTTGTGTTTTAAAAAAATATTGAATTTAGTGGATCCCCAAACACTAACCTATGGTACTGTACAGACTGGATCGGTTCTGTACGAAACCGGTCAAAACCGGCCAGTTCGACGGTTTTAGGCCAGTTCCGTATCAAACCGGCCGGTTCACTGGCGGTTCGAGCTCATTTTCCGGCTCAAGCGGTTTAAGCCCCAAACCGGAGCGACAAAGCCTATAAATTGGTTGGACTGGTCGGTTTTGCCTGAACCGGACCGGTTCTGATAACACTGAATTCAACAGACTTAATAGTTTTCAGGGTTTCAGGATTGCAACGATTCCATTGGATTTTATCATGTATAAGTGTATGGGATTGGCATTTAATCAAGCACATCAACGCCTCTATGTACCTCGATGTTGGTGGAGTAGACTATTGAACTCTTTTGTCATGACCTTAATAAAAATGTACCCTTCACTCATTAAGCATGGGAAGTTTCATCAAAATTGTAGAGTGTTGACTAATTTCGTTGGAGGATCAACTTTGAGATTCGAGGTAGAGGCATGGGCTAGAGCCTAGAGGAGGGGAGCATAGAGTGCTATTGATGAATAGGATCCCAATATAGGCAATAATTTTTATGATATGCAGTTATGGGAGGAGACAACTCACATTGACTTCCACCTCAGCCCCATTACCTTCCACCATAGCCCGAGGAGTTGGAGCTTCCAATTTCACCCCTAACTCATCCAAAGCACCTACAGGCCCTCCTACTGCTTCCAGAGGAAGAGTGGTGCCCCTTTCCCATAAAAGGGGTAGAGGGGATCGATGATTCCAATTATTTTTCATTGTGCTATATAGTATCTAGATGCCTCATGAGTCATGATCATTCATCTCCTAAGAGACATTTATTTTGATCATTTGATGTGATTTTCCATCATTCCATTAGGAACATATATTTCGGTATTTTAGTTTATAGTCGATATGTGATCATGATCCACTCACCATTTGACATCTTATGCATTTTATATCTTAGTTGTATTTTCATATTTATGTAGCAATGTGTTTATTTGAAGTTGTTGTTACTTTAGATTTAAAAAAAATGGTTATTTTTGTATTTTTTTATGCTTTACGACATTTGGCGATATTTTTGCCGTTGTTGCCGATAAGTTACATCCCGAACCCTCAGCGATATATTCACCGACACGATATTTGTAACTTTGGTCAGTATCATAGCTACAAGAGGCGACTTTCCTATTGTAGTGAGCAGTCTAGATCTAGGGTGGATCTAGGGTTTGTCTGTCTAGTTTGCAGAGGGGATTTGGTGCATTTTCTTGGGTGTTTGGTTCAGATCCAGAGAGTATATCCAGAGGACTTCTATGGTTCTATTGTAATCAAATCCTGCAATAAGAAGAAGACAAACATTTGCCGGTTTTCCCCAAAGGACTGCGGTTTCCAGGGTATATCTTGTGTTGTGGTATTCTCTATTTATGGTTGCTTATCAGTGTGTTGCTTTTTCAGTAATATAAAGAGTTAATTAATTATTGGTTTATTATAAGATCTGGTGAGCTGGAATTTTCACAGTTATCCTTGAAGAGTTGTTTAAGTTTGACTTTAGTACTGCAAGCCATTTAATGTTCCAATCATCCAAGTTTTGCCATGCAGTTATGTCTTTGACTAAATGACTGGTCCTCTTCGACTTATTATTTTACCTTTCGTTGTTTAAGATATTGGTAGGTCTGCAAGTATTGTAATCCTGCCTGCTCCAATAATTTTTTTTCTCCTATCGCTGTCAGCAAACATCTTTTGGAAGTCATACTATCTTTTCATTAAACTTTGTTGCTCTTGGGTACCTTCTTACTCTAATAGTACAGTTTTTCATAGTTTTATGGGTACTAGAGACTCTTGATCAATTTGTCAGCCTTTGTTGGTCTTGGCTACCTTCTCGCTTACTCCAATGTTACATTTTAAAAAGTTTTATGGGTGCTAGAGGTTCTTTATCTATTTGGAAACTCAATAGTGTTTTGCAAACATTCATGTTGCATCCTTGATGCTTTTTTCTCATCGAAGAAGACAGCCTCTTTATCCATCGTGAGGTTAAGATGAGAAGTCGTCTTTCAGAGCCATCAATGTTTTCAACACATACATTCAAGTAAAACAATGGATCATTTTCTTTGATTTGCAATGGCTCATTTTCTGTGATTTGCACTGTATTTTTGTGCACAACCAATTCAGGCAAAAACTATGCAGATTTAAAGTTGATATGTTCTTAGTTGATGCAAGAATATTTGTTGTATTTTTAATTCACACAATACTGTGAAGATAATATAAAAATTCTGCATGTATATTCTCTCTTGTAATAGGGCAGTAGGGAGCCCCTTGTTGAATATTTAGTGTTATTTTTTTGGTTTGGAACTTTGGATAAGACTTTTGGTAGTTATAAAATGTGATGAAAATTTTCAAAATGTTTATTTTTAGTTGTGTATGAGTGTTCACCTTGATGTTGCAGGGTAAGCAAGAGGTACAGGAGTTGAGAAAGACTGAAAGAGAGAATGAAAAAAGGTATTTTCAAATTCCCAGTTTCATTGTGAAAAAAGCCCTCAACTGTTTTTTGAGTACTCATCATTGTAAAATTCAACAGGTGCATTTAGTACTTTTAGTTTCTTTAAAAGAAGTTATTCATGAAATGAAATTTCTTGGAATCAATTTGATACAAATATGTCGGCATAGGGACATTATCAAGCCTACTTTTCTAATTGCAATCAAATGGCAATGAAAGAGTACTAGTTCATGATTGGTGATTGACACAATTCACCCCTATAAAAGAGTCTTAGACTTCAACCATAGGATTTGTATATTGTCTTTTCAATGCCCAATGCTATTCATGCATACGCCTCAAGCAAGATGCTCATTAGGTTTTGCATTGGAGTAACATCATTTAGGTTTGAGATGAATTGTTAGTATCTCCCTGACATTTAAAAGTGCAATATTTTCCTTAGTTGGAAAGATGCTAGCTGCAAGGTTTGGCATTGTTTCCGACGCATCACAACTATTGCTTGTTGGAGGGCTTGTGTGTTAGTTTTGTACCTAGGGAAGTGTTCCCCTAGTGACTTTTGCCTTAGTCACTTAGAGAGGGGACATAAAGTGACCCTTGCATTAATTGACTTAAGTAAAAGCATTTAATTTGACTTTAGTGCATTAAAGTCACTTTTTGATAAATTTAAGTGGGTGAGTGAAATTAATATTTTAGAAACAAAATATGAGCATTTAATTTCAGCCCTTGATCTAATCTAATCTCCACTGTAGATTATACTCAACCTAGGGTTATCTCAAAAAGGCATGGGAAAGGCATTTTGCCTCACTTTTGTAGATTGAAGTGAGAAGAGAGAGCTGAGAAGAAAAGTTTCATTTTCTGAGATGGAAAGGAAAAATTTGTAGCACGCAAATCGAGGAGAGGACAGCAGCAAAAAGGGCACGAAAACCGAGGAGAGGACAACAACATTTATTACTGGTCCGTATAGTCCGTACGGTACGATTTTCAAAGTAGCGGGCATGTTTTTCGAGGCATATTTATGGGCACGATTTTTGAGAATTTTTTTTCTTGGGCACGGATTTCGAGGTCTGTATAGTCAGTCCGTACGGTCCGTTCGTACAATGCAATGGCACAGAAATCGAGGCAAAAAACAAAGAAGAAAAAAATAGTTTGATTTTTTTTTTCAATTTTCTTCTGTTTGGCACGGAAAACGAGGCAGAAATTTTTTCTTTTGGGTTGAGATAAGTTGGTCTGAAAATTTCTGAGTTTTGCTGTAAATTTCCCTATAATAAAATCTCTCTCTCTGACTGGTTTTCCCCTAGTGGGTTTTTCCAGGGCCATTGGCCAAAAATACTAGTGTTCTGTGTGTTGAACGGCGTGTTGATATTTTATTTACTATCACTGAAAAAAGATTAGTTACAGCGGTGTTTTAAGTCTGAAAATTTTCGTTTATTTCCAGCACTTTATTTTTTTGAGAATGTCATAAACAAAGATATAATTTTTACTTAAAACCGGCCGCTGAAAACTTGTGAAAAATCTACATGGTATCATAGTGGGTTGTGGCAAAAAATTAAATTTCAGCAGTGAAACAATCATTTCTAGAATTCAGAAAAACCTTTGTGACAGTATTACATTTTGCTGAAACTTGTTCTTTGAGAAAAATGACTTCCATGGGGTTGAGAACTGAGGATAGGTTGGATGGTGCAACAAACTTTGTCTTATGGAAAGCCCGGATTTTACTTGTGTTGAAGGAGAATGAGTTGTGGGAGGAAGTAGTTAGAAACACTACAACAAATCCCATTGTTATTCCCCCTTCTACTGATGCAGCGTTACTTGCATCCTTTAATAAGAAAGATATTAAAGCCATGAGGATAATCTTAGATGCTGTTAAAGATCATGTTATTCCTCACATTTTAGCGAAGGATCATGCACATGAGATGTGGTCTGCTTTGATCGGGTTGTTTGAGAGTACTAATGAAAACAGAAAGGTGGTGCTTAGGGAGAAGCTGAAAAACATCAAGATGGTCAAAGGAGAGGTGTGTATGGCCCATCTTACTAGGATCTCTCAGGTGAGAGATGAGCTTGTAGTTGTGGGGGTGGTAGTTACTGGTCCTGAGTTAGTGCGGATAGCCCTGAATGGGGTGACTGCACCTTGAACTGTGTTTGTTCAGGGGTTGGTAGCCAAAGAGAACTTACCATCTTGGGACAGGGTCTGTGATGACTTTGTTCAGGAGGAGACTCGCATGTGTTTTTTGCAGTGCAGTGGTTCTACTAGTAGGGGAGACGAGGAGGATGTGGCATTGACAGCGAAAGGGATGAAGAAGAGCAAGAAGGGTCCAAAGAAGGGTGGGGCCAAACAACAGTAGGATGGGCAGAAGAAGGATATGAGCACTGTGAAGTGCTTTGCTTGTCACAAGATGGGACACTATACTGCTACGTGTCTAAACAAGAAGAAGAAGAAGCAGCAGACAGCCGCTTCAGCTGAAATCGATGATTTTGCAGCACGATTTCACAGTGAGTTTTCACTATGCACTGGGCATATTGAGAGAGAGAGAGCATTGATTCACACCAGTGCGGATGTTGACAGAGAAAGGGAGTTTTCCTATGTGACAGACCATTCTTACAGTGCATCTACTTCCAGCACGTGGTACATAGATAGCGAAGCCTCGAGCCACATGACAGGTGCTTGTGAGATGTTCTTCGAGCTTTCATAGGCAGAGACAAATGTGGAGGTTGTGTTGGGAGATGACTCAGTAGTCAGTGCAGTTGGACGTGGGACCATTACATTTCAGAGGGAGCCCATGAGTCCCATGGTATTGTGGGATGTATTGTATGTACCTGGGCTGAAGAAGAACCTAGTGTCAGTTTCCATGATCGAGGATCAAGGTCTTGGGGTGTCTTTCATTGATGGACACGTGCATATGTTTCCCAAGACTGCAGGACCATCTGCTTCAGTTGCCATTGGAGCAAGATGTGGGAAACTGTATAGGTTCTTGTTTTAGCCTCAACATGCTTTAGCACATAGCAACAGCGAGTTGTGTGAGCTTTGGCATAGGAGGATGGCTCACTTGCATCAACCAGCCTTGGGGTTGTTGAGGCACATGGTGACAGGTTTACCGAAGTTCAGCATAGGGCAGAGCGATGTGTGCAGGGGGTGTGCTTTGGGAAAGTACACCAACACTGCTTTTCCGAGCAGTGATAGCAGGTCAGTTGGTACTCTTAACTTGATACGTTCAGACTTATGCGGACCTATGTCTTCTGTGTCCTTGAGAGGATACGAGTATTATGTGACATTTATTGATGACCATTCCAGGAAGACCTGGAACTACTTTCTGAAGAGCAAGAAGTTTGAGGAAGTCTTGCAGAGGTTCCAAGAGTTCAAAGCTCTTGTGGAGAACCAAACAGGGAGGAAGATCCGAGTCTTGAGATCGGATAACGAGGGTGAGTATACCTCCAAGGAGTTTGATGGATTTTGCAGACAAGAGGGGATCAGGATACAGTTGACAGTTTCGTTTACTCCAGAGCAGAATGGGGTAGCAGAGAGGAAGAACAGGCCCATTGTTGGAGTAGCTCGAGCTATGTTAAATGACCAGTCACTTCCTTTCTTTCTCTGGGCTGAGGCTTGCAGCACCGCTGTATATCTTCAGAACAGGAGTCCCCATCGGGCAATGAGGAACATGACACTTGAGGAGTGCTTTTCAGGCAAGAAGCCTGAAGTTGGCCATTTTTCGTATATTTGGTAGTCTGACTTACTCTCATGTCCCTTCAGAGAAGAGGACAAATTTGGAGCTCATTGCAGAGAAGGGCATCTTTGTGGGTATTGATGAGACTGCGAAGGCTTTCCGCATTTACCTTCCCTCTCAGAGGAAAGTGGTGGTGAGGAGGGATGTGAAGTTTGAAGAGGAGCGAGCCTTCAGGAGGTCGAGAGAGTCAGAGCAGGGAAAGTAGCAGGTCCCTGCACCTCAGGTTGTGGCACAGGTTCCATCTACGCAGCAGTCAGGATCACAGGTTTTCGGGGTTACAGGACCACAGAGTGTTGGCACAGGTTCACCAGGTTCAGTGGTTAGGCCAGCAGGGTCTTTGGGGACAGGTGATGGGTCTACTATTACAGGTACACCTTACAGGGGATCGGGATTAGGATTATAGGATACACCTGGTGTTGGCACACCAGCTTCAGGTTCACAGGTGACTGGGGCTTCTAGCTCTAGTAGCTCTTCAGATGAGGACAGGCCAGTGTGGGAAGAACTTTCAGGGAAGAAGAAGCCTAAGTGGCTTCGGGAGATCTTGAAGGATGCCTTAAAGGCTGGGACACCCAGTGACAAGGTGAGAGCCATCAAGATGCTTGACAGATTGGGCATGGTGTTGGTGGCTTGTACGTGAGATTTTGAGCCTTCTACTTTTGAGGAGGCCTCCCAACATTCGGAATGGAGAGATGCCATGATGGATGAGTACCATTCCATCATGAAGAATGATGTATGGGAGATTGTTCTGAGACCGGAGGGGAAGTCAGTGGTGACTTCTCGTTGGCTTTACAAGCTGAAGCATGCGACATATGGGAGTGTGGAGAAGTACAAAGCCTGATTTGTAGCGCGGGGGTTTTCACAGGTTGAGGGTATTGATTATGATGAGACTTTTGCGCTGGTTGCTCGATATACTTCTATCAGAAGCTTGATCTCCATTGCAGCGGAAATGGGTTGGAAGATCCATTAGATGGATGTGAAGACCGCATTTCTCAATGGGATCATACAGGAGGAGATTTACATTGAGCAGCCTCAGGGCTTTGAGTTACATGACAGAGAGACACATGTATGCAGGCTGAATAAGGTCCTTTACGGGTTGAAGCAAGCTCCAAGAGCTTGGTACTCCAGGATTGATTCTTACTTGCTAAGTATGGGGTTTCAGAAGAGTGAAGCAGATCCGAATCTCTACTTCATCATGGTTGGAGATGATCTGCTTGTTCTTCTGCTATATGTTGATGACTTGTCTATCACAGGGGGAGAGAGACCCATTGCAGCTTGCAAGAAGGATCTTGCAGCAGAGTACAAGATGACTGATATTGGGCTGATGCATTATTTTTTGGGATTGGAGGTTTGGCAGGAGCCTGGACATATTTTCCTGGGGCAGGGAAAGTACGCGGTTGCAATTTTGAGGAGATTCAGGATGGAGGATTACAGGCCTATGTCGACACCTATGATCACCAACTGGAAGAAGCTTCATGCTTCTGAGGGAGAGTTGGTGGATCCTACTTTATACCGTCAACTTATTGGGTCATTGATGTATCTGGTCAACACTCGGCCAAATTTGTGTTTTGCAGTGAACACTCTTAGCCAGTTCATGGTTGAGCCTAGGAGTGTGCATTGGGTCGCTGCAAAACATGTGTTGCGCTATCTTTTAGGGACAGTGGATTTTGGTTTGGACTACAGGAGGTCAGAGGGGATCAGATTGGTTGGCTATACAGATTCAGATTGGGCAGGCAGTGTGGCAGACCGAACGAGCACTTCCGGATGTTGTTTCAGTTTGGGCTCGGCAGCAGTGTCGTGGTTCAGTTGGAAGCAGAAATCCGTTGCATTGAGTACTGCAGAGGCTGAGTACATGGCAACTAGTTTGGCCAGCTGCGAGGCCTTGTCGCTTCGCAAGTTGCTGGTGAATCTATTTGGTCAGGAGCTTAGGGCTACGATTATTTACTGTGACAATCGGAGTTGCATCCAGCTCTCTGAGAATCCGGTTTTCCATGATAGGTCAAAGCACATAGAGATCATATATCATTTCATCCGAGACTATGTTCAGAGAGGAGCAGTCATGCTTCAATACATTTCCACTGATGAGCAGGTAGCAGACATACTGACGAAGTCTTTGGGGAGGGGCAAGTTTGTCTTCTTTAGAGACAAGTTGGGAGTGGTGCAGAACACCTTCCTCGGTAAGAGGGAGTGTTAGTTTTGTACTTAGGGAAGTGTTCCCTTAGTGACTTTTGCCTTAGTCACTTAGAGAGGGGACATAAAGTGACCCTTGCATTAAATGACTCAAGTAAAAACATTTAATTTGACTTTAAAGCATTAAAGTCACTTTTTGATAAATTTAAGTGGGTGAGTGAAATTAATATTTTAGAAATAAAATATGAGCATTTAATTTCAGCCCTTAATCTAATCTAATCTCCACCTTTAGATTAGACTCACCCTAGGGTTTTCTCAAAAAGGCATGGGAAAGGCATTTTGCCTCACTTTTGCAGATTGAAGTGAGAAGAGAGAGCTGAGAAGAGAAGTTTCCTTTTTTGAGATAGAAAGGAAAAATTTGCAGCACGCAAATCGAGGAGAGGACAACAACAAAGAGTGCACGAAAATCGAGGAGTGGACAGCAGCATTTATTGCTGGTTCGTATAGTCTGTACGGTATGATTTTCAAAGCAGCGAGCACATTTTTTGAGGCAGATTTTTGGGCACAATTTTTGAGAATTGTTTTTTTCGTGGGCATGGATTTCGAGGTCCATATAGTCAGTCCATACGGTTCGTCTATACATCGGCACGGAAATCGAGGTAGAAAACAAAGAAGAAAAAAAATCTGAGTTTGATTTTTTTTTTCTCTGTTTGGCATGGAAAACGAGGTAGAATTTTTCTCTTCTAGGTTGAGATAAGTTGGTCTGAAAATTTCTGAGTTTTGCTGTAAATTTCCCAATAATAAAATCTCTCTCTTTGACTGGTTTTCCCCTAGTGGGTTTTTCTAGGGCCATTGGCCAAAAATACTAGTTTTCTGTGTGTTGAATGGCGTGCTGATATTTTGTTTACCGTCACTGAAAAAGATTAGTTACAACAGTGTTTTAAGTCTGAAATTTTTTGTTTATTTCCAGCACTTTATTGTTTTGAGAATGACATAAATAGAGATATAATTTTTACTTAAAACTGGTGGCTGAAAACTTGTGAAAAATCTACATTGTGTTTCAAGAGAAATGACTTAATGCATCATTTTTTCAACTAGCAAAGAATGGTTATTGGGCAATCCTACTATATAGGGATAACCTTCGTGAAAGTTTATCACTCTCAAGTTATCAACTATAAATATCTGGGAATATTTTTTGTAATTTTTATCAATTTCTAAGGAACTTATTTATTTTATAGAGAAATTTGGCTATTTTTCATCGACAATAATTTGATTTGATAAGAATTTGGGCAAGTATTCATTTTGAATGGGTGAATCAGTTTTGGTAAAAGTTGGAAAAATTAGCCAAATGGCGAATATTAGCCTCTTAAAATTTCCTTGCTATTGTAGCACCCTTGTCTATGGGACTTTCTCTCTTGCCCCTAGATTTGACTCTCTATTTTCATGGATTGGCTTGAGGTCCACTCTATTGACTATGCTTGGGATAGTGTCGTTTCGTTCCATGACCAATTCCATACCCAACAACTTCACCTATTTATAGTTTACAAGCTTGAAATGGATTGTGACTTGACACTCATGAACAATATTTGGTGTGACTTGCCTAGTTGCATTACAAAGGGATTATAGAATTTTTGACCTCATCCCATCTATTTAATGTGTGTTGAGTTTTGTTATAGTGTTTTTTAGTAAAATATAATCCACTTTTCAGAACCTTAACCATAAGTCCATTGTATTTGCTATCCCTAGTGACAAGATGATTCACTATTTAAGTTGATTGGCACAAGGTAGCTCTTGTTGGGATTTGAGCCTCTCCAAACTAGTCCTGATGTTTGGTTCTAGGAAATTCGTTGTTTAGTCAAGGTGGAATGATGATTAGGATTTGCAAGAACAAGTCTTTTAGATTCTATACGTAGATCGATAAATGCATTGGGTTTAGACTCCATTAGGGCCCTTGGATGGTTCTCACAATCCATTTTGTATTATGGTGCAGTGTTTGGACAATCAACAACACCCAAGTCAATTTTGTTTGTTTTGCATCAATTGTCCCTTTTGAATCCATTTAAATTCGTCTTTCCTTGGAGGGTGCTAACAATCCATTTTGTATTATTGTGCAATGTTTGGGACAATCAAGAACACCCAAGTCCCCATTTCTTTTTGTTTTGCACCAAATGTCCCATTTGAATCCATTGAAACGCATCTTGCCTTCATCTTGTGACAATGACAAAGCTTCGAGCAACTTATCAAAGCTAAGATAGGTAGATGCAATGTGACTATACCCAAATTAGCATTAGTATTGCAACTCCAACAAATAACAATAGAAAATATGACAATAGTGGAGCTCAAACATAAAACTTAAAAGTTAAGAGAGCAACAAAATTTTTTGGGGCACTTGCAATTGCAAATGAATGGAGAAAGATTTCTCTAAATAATCTTGTTGATTATATTGATAACATGAAAAGAGTTGCAAATGAGAGAGGGAACCCTATTTAAACCAAAGATAGGTAGAAACCCCAACTTAATGATTAAAGTTGTAAATTACAAATAAAACGGTTGTAGTACATCAAAGTAGCCTATTACAAATTTACAATTAATGAGATATGGCATTATAAAGTTCTAGGACAAACATAATTACAAAATTATGAGGTTAGGTACAAAATTGCTCATGGACATAGAATCTAATTGTAAGTAATGTAATAATAATAATAATTGTCAAATGGGTCTAGCTCGGGTGGTTGGGGAGGAGAAATGTTGTCCTCCCCACCTAGGTTTAAATCTTGCCCGTGACATGTTTTGCTCTTCATGAGTCAATTGTTGTCGAAGCTGTGTGCCATGAGGGATATCTTACCCTTGCTTATGGGCTAAAAGGTGGGTTACCTAGTTACATGTAAATAATAATAATAACAACAATAATTAGGTTAATGAAAGGCCAAAGGCCACACACCTCTTCACCTCATGACCAATCGATGTATATTTATACACCGTCATGAAGTTCATTGTAATCATCAATCATTCATTACTCATTATTTTATTATATATATTTGCAGAAATACTTTGTCATTCTTGTAATAAACAACTTGCTTATACCATTTGGTATCAAAGCCAAGTTCTTGGCCAATTTCGTGGGTTAATTTCTCAAAGCATTCTTCTGTAAATCAATTTGTATTTTGTCTCCATTCTTCATTAGTCCAAACAACTCCAATGCTATTTGTATAGCTCTAAATAACTCATCCACAACCATCTGTTCGGTTCTTTAGCCAAGATGTCTCTGAGGGACTCTCTCATTCGAGCCACAATCCTCTATGGTTCAAAGATTTGGGGGTCTTGTCTACTAGACATTGTTTGGGCTTCAGTTGAGAGAGTGCGGATCCTCCTTCGTTGCATCATCAGATGCAAGTAGATGTTCCTTAGCACATCGTACTTGTAGAGTTCAGTGCCTGCTACTTTCGTCTTGAGGCGGTGTTCTTTGTTGTCTCTCTTACATCGCCTTTGGAGCTTTTCTGACTCAACATTAGAGCGTGGTCATTACTCATACTTGGCTTATCTCTCATCACAATCCATTGCTTTTGCTAGCTCTTCGAGCCGCACTAGATCTTGGTATGTAGGGGTCATAGATCTTTTGGTATGTGTTGGCATTACGATGGATCGACTTACTCCATTTCGATATTCCTTGGATGCGCTTGGTTGCGTTTTACCTACCAAGAAAGAGATGAACATAATCATTTGAGACGACATTTATAGACAGTTTGTGCAGGTTAGTTGGATCAATTTTCAGGGCGGTTTATGCCCAAAGATGGTGTTTTATGCTGCACATTTCATGGATTTGAGAGATGGTCTCATCACTCGACCCCATTACACACTCCACCCATTGGACACATTCTCTTTGTAACCCTTTGGGTTAGTTTAGAGTGGATTCTCATTGTCTTAGGGTGGAGATAGATCAATCGATTGATTGATTAGACAGGATTTGCCAGGTTTGTCATATTTTAGAGGTCGAGACTGAGGTGCACATCATCTTTCGGTGTCCCGTCTATTATGAGATTCTTGGTTGGTTCCATTGTCCTTTCAAGGACCTTCTTCTTGCGGAGTACCAATCTTTGACTAGTTTCTTCAGGTACCCAGATCAAAGGTGTCTAGCCTTATACTTGCAGGAGGCCATTCGACTACGGCCCTCCTCCTCTAGTGACATTTTCATTCGTAGCCAGAACAAACCTCCACTCAACGAATTACTTCCTTTTTCGATGCTCACCTCCTCTAGGGGCACCAAGAGCCCGACAGAAGATAGTATTGCCTCCGATCATAGATCATTTTGGACATGACAAACCACCTCTACGTTTGCTCAACCACAGTGACGTGGCTAGCCTCTACCCCATCCCCGCAGTCAGTCGACCACATCTAGATCACAACAACAGGCTTCCCACTCTCGATGACATCACACTACCCATTATAGGTCTTATTCATTTCTTTTTTAAGACAGATTGCTATTTTGAGATTTCTTCATTCGGCTTCGGATGTTAGGAGAGGCTTCTAGTGATTACAGTGTGCCATGACATATTCACCATTTTTGTATCCCAAATCCTTGATCCACTCACCTTGTACAGTTTTCTTTTGTTATGTCTCTCTTTGTACTTATCTCTTCTGGGTGGGCTTTCCAGCTTTGGAGTTAGCTCTTTTTGGCTTCAGGATGTTATCTCTTTTTGGCTTTAGGATAGAGCTTCACATTTTGCTTTATATAGGGGCCACCTTAGCGCTCCCACTTTGTATTGACATCCTGGTACCACTTGGTCCCATTGACATACTTTTGTGGTCGTTAATAAAATGATCTTACCTTATATTATCTACAGCTACCATTCCAAACTAATTCCTTACATTTCATTGAGTCTATACTTTGTCCATACTCTGCCCTGTACAGCAGATCAAATTGCCATATTATCCACAGTCCATACGCTGTATGCTGTTGTCATCTGTAATCCCATACAGAACCATTGAAACCAGTGACCCATACAACCACCTTTTTAATCCTATGTGACCTATCTGTACATTCTTTCCCTAAGGTCTCACACTATAATTTTTTTCCACCATATTTATTTTTCTTTGAAAAATCACTTTTAAAAAAAACTTTATAGACATATATTAATATATAAAGTAACGTTAAAAAAGTGGATTCCACAAGAAAGAAGCCAAACACCAAAATGGTTAACAAGGACAAGTTACTGGCTGCAGAGATGAAATCAACAAGATAAGGCACCGGCTTGGTAACGTAGGGAAGGGTCAAAAATAATTAGAGGAAAAAATCGACAAATTAATGGAGTCGTCCCAAAAAATGATGGCCAGATCTAATAATAATGAGAAACAACAACAAGGATGAAGCATAAAAGTTGTATCATAGAGAAATGATTGACCAATTAACCAAAATGGTTGATGCATTATCACTATCAGTACAACACTTAGTCCAGCGAAGGTCACCACCAAGTCCAAATTCATCAAACACAAGAACAACATTGAACAAAGCCCTCCTAAAAATAGTGTTGACCCCGTAACATTGCCCATAGCACTATGGGGCCACTTTTGAAATTTGCTCTATCAAATTTCAAACCGGAGGTCCTTATTCTTGCTTGCATAAGAGCACTCATCAATTTTATAAGCCCAAAGAAAGTCTGAGTACCTAGCGTTTTGTCAGGATGGCTATGAGTTTGAATAAGAGTTTTCCTTCCCTGAATGTGTGGGATGTGCAATCTTAGGAATAGCTGCACCTGATTTCTTTGATGCAAAAAAGGAAGTTTATAGATGGCCTCTTTGGTGTATGCGCTTTTTTAAATCCACAATAGATGAATGTAATCCCTTCACGACATCAAAGTTCATATATGTTACTATGTATAGCCAACAAAATTCAAGTTCTTTGCAGTTGATATTCCACATATTCAACATATTCTAGCTGCATGTTCATCATCAGAAAAGGAAAAAGCATGACCACAGCTACATAGGCACCATAGGTATGTCAACACAATGATCATATTGCTAGCAACAGTTGCAGGAAATGGTCAGTGCAGCTATTGCAGCTCAATTAACCTGAAAGGGAATGACTAACAAGATCGTAAATCACAATCAGGTAATAACTCACCAGAGGTGGGCTGACTGTCTCAACGAGCCATAGGTACCAGTATAAAGTCTGTGGATAAATCGCTCTCCAAAAAGGGACATATGTCTGTGACCCTTAGTGCCATTTGTCTCAAAGAGCCATAGATACCATTATAAAATCTGTGGGTAAATCGTTCTCCAAAGAGAGACATTTGTCTATAACCCTTAGTGCCATGTATCAGTCAAAGGCAGATTTATAACTGACAAAAATCTCTTAAACAAACAGAGAGAGAGAGAGGACTGCATTGGGTTGTGAACAGCCGTGTTCTCGGTACACACTATACAGAGGAAGGCAGCGCATAGGAGAGAAGTAAATTTGTAAATTAAACCAATTCAAACATTTGAATGGCAGTCACAACCTATAGTATTCGAAACCTATCTATTTTGTTGGCTGGTGCATGAAATTTGAAAATGGTATTGGGTGTTGAAATCGTACGTGGAAGAGTTTGCAGTTGTGGTGCGTTGACTCTAGATTATTGCAACCTCACAAAATCCCTAATTGTGATGAAGTACTTAAGTGTTTAAGCTAAGGTGAACCTATACAAGTCATAATGATATAAATAAAGCATATAGTAGTGATTATATTTCATTATTATGTATTTTATATTATATTATATTCTTCTAGTCAATGGTGGCTTGTCAGGTTGGTGAAAGTGGGGTGTTGATATTGCCCCCACAAGAGTTCAATTCTCACCAATGACACACTTGTGATTATGCTCATGCTTGTTGATGTGCCAATGCCTGCAACAACGGTTGGGGCCATGTGCAAATCCTAGGAATCCGACTTGAATGTTGTATGTTGAGATCACAAGAGAACTAGGGGATTGAATGGAACCAAACAACCAACCCAAAAACAAGCAATAAAGGAGAAGGCAACACTAAACAAATGTGCTAGAGCTGTCCAAAAGGTGAACTAGAGAGAGAAAAACACAACCAAAGAACAAAAGACTGTGGAAGATATAGTGCCTGTAGGCTTGATCACTTGTATAAAGGAATGATGCTTGTAGGCTAAAGAATGATCACATAAGATGATGTTACAATTGAGGTATGAGTTGTCCTCCCAAGAATGGTTATGGGTACGCATAAGGTGTCCTCTCAAGAATGGTTATGGGAACGCATAAGTAGGGTGCTCTCCCTAAGAGGGTTATTTAGCCTACATATTAAAGTTGACTAGGTAGGCGTTAACCATAGCGTAAGATTACAATAAATGATGGCCTTAGCCATAATTAATGCCTAACCAAATGTATTAAGGAGATCGTTTGGACACATTTGGAAACTACACCATTCTCAACAACACCCCTTAAGTTCAACAATAGGCCATAAACAGAAATGGTGAACTAGGTATGCATTAACCATAGCCTAAGATTACAATAAATGATGTCCTTAGCCATAATTAATGCCTAACCATATGTATTAAGGAGATCGTTTGGCCACATTTGGAAACTACGCCATTCTCAACAACACCCCTTAAGATTGACTAGGTAGGCGTTAACCATAGTGTAAGATTACAATAAATGATGGCCTTAGCCATAATTAATGCCTAACCAAATGTATTAAGGAGATCGTTTGGACACATTTGAAAACTACACCATTCTCAACAACACCCCTTAAGTTCAACAATAGGCCATAAACAGAAATGGTGAACTAGGTATGCATTAACCATAGCCTAAGATTACAATAAACGATGTCCTTAGCCATAATTAATGCCTAACCATATGTATTAAGGAGATCGTTTGGCCACACTTGGAAACTACACCATTCTCAACAACACCCTTTAAGTTCAACAATAGGCCATAAACAAAAATGGTGAATATATATTGGAGTGGGTTTATAGATACAACTCAATATAGGGTTAGCGGAGGCCAATGCACAAATGAGAGTGTGATTATGGATACCCAACACTAATACAACTGTGGAGTGGGTTTATGGATACCCAACGCTAATAAAACGGTGGAGTGGGTTTATGGATACCCAACTTATATAGTTTGCTTGTGCCCAAGATACAATAACAAGTGGGTTTATGGATACCCAACTCACAATAGGGTTGGCTCGATTCACAACATGACCCCCCAATCTGAACAAGAAGCCTTGGAGGGAAGGCATTATCTCACAACTTCCCCATTTAATACTGAACGCATGCCATATAGTGAAGATATAACTTCCTCTGAATTCCATATCTCGAACACCAACATAGTTCCATAAACTAGTGAAGGAGGCCTTTGGCAAAGTTATAGAAGGATCCACTGAGGGCCATGGAGTTTTTGTCTTGCTGCAATCCTGGTCTCTACCTGAGTGCAGTCTGCCCATAACCTGTCAAATTTGGGCAGCTTGGTTCGACCACTTATGGTTTGGATGGACTCCCAAGATGGTGGAAGACCATTTAGAGTGGTCATGACAAGCTCCTTATCTTCAATGTTATCTCCACTGGTCCTTAGCTTGTCTCGAAGTTCAGTGATCCTCGTGAAATATGAGGCAATTGATTCGGACTTGATCATCTTCATATTTGATAGTTGGTTCCTCAATGTGAGAGTCACATTGATGCTACTGTGTTCAAATAGCTTCTTCAAGGTCTTGAACATCTTCCTATCTGTCTTCTTTTCTGAGACTTGAGGAACCAAGTGATCTTTGATTGACTCCACCGGAATCCTTCTTGCTTTGGCATCATTCTTCCTTCACTGGGACTTGTCTTCTTTCGCTTCTGCTTCTGGAACCTTCTCATTGACAAACTTCAAGAGATAGTTTTCCAGGATAACAAGAATTCTAGGCTTCCAGGATATGAAGTTTGCAGCCTCCTCAAGACGATCTTCAACCTTCATTCCAATCATCTTGTCTGCAGATCTGAAACAGAAACCCTAGCAGGAGTTAGGTAAAAAATGAACTTTTGAATTTAAAGAAACTAACCTCACATAAAGATGCACTCTATCAAGGCGAGTTGAGGGAAGGTGAGGTCAAGAAATCTATCAGCACTTCCAAGAAATCTACGGTGTATTGTTTCTGTGTTTAGGGCAGCACAAGCCTTAGCAAATAACACAGCCTTGGAGAAATATTACTGCAAAAGGATGATCCAAAAAAATCTATTTCCGCACTGTAAGATATGATACCACTAGCCAATAATCTTTTGATCATATAGCTGAAGTGATGTGAAGAAGGGTTAAAACTCTATGAAACCTTAAGAGATGATTAAGAAATTCTAGATCTGCATACCATAGGGCAATGCCTTTAGAAAATAATCTCTTGCACTTGTAGAAAAAAACTCATCTTGCAACCCTACTTCTGTAGCCTTAGGGCAATACCATGAAAAATATCTCCAAAATTTGTTGCTGAAAAATCTCTTGAAATAAATCAGTGAGGGAGTGATATAAAACCCTGGTTCTGCAGTCACAAATAACAATGATGCCACTAATGAATTGCCTCGAATATGCTGCTGAAAATCCATGAAATAAAAGTTGACAAAGAAACATAATGCTGGGTGCATCAACTTATGGACAAGATCTCTAGAAAAAGGTGCACAAAACAGCCCAAATAGCCTTATAGTGCCTTTTTCAAGGCAACAATAACACCTTGAAAAACAGCCCCAAAACTCCCTGATTTAGAGATTCGTTTGTTATGCCAAAGTCTGATAACAAAGTATACTGGCATGAACAACCAAGGAAAAAACCCTAACCAACAGTGAAATAGGTAGAGAAAGGCTCACACCTGCTTTGAGATAATGTTGAGATCACAAGAAAACAAGGGGATTGAATGGAATGAAATAGACAACCAAAACCTACAAAAGTAAATGAGAAACAACACTAAACAAGTGTGCTAGAGCTGTCCAAAAATTGTGCTAGAGAGAGAAAAACAGAACCATAGAACTAGAGAATGCCAAAGATACAATACCTGTAGGCTTAAATACTTTCTATAAAAAGAATGATGCTCATAGGCTTAAGAATGATTGCACGGGATAATATTACAAATGAGGTTTGAGTTTTGTATATATACACAACTCAAGTAGGGCATCCTCCCAAGAGGGGTTATGGGCCCCACATAAGTAGGACGCACTCACCAAGAGGTTATTGAGCGTACATATCAGAGTTGACTAGGTCAGCCCTAACCATAACGTAGCATTACAATAAATGATGGCCTTAGCCATAATTAATGCCTAACTAAATGCATTATTGTCACAATATGAAAAGCTGTGGTCACATGTTAATCGCATTTGTGAAAGCACTAGAGTAACAATACCTGAAGTACCAGATAATGATGATTTAATGAGAAATATTTGCCCCGACTGTTGAAAGCTTTCAGGGGCTAGATCAGAGGGACAGACCCTAATTTGGAAGTAGAGTAAGAGTTCTAGAAATTGTTGCAAGGGTCATTGTTTTGCTGATTGCATTCTACCATTGGAGCTTGAGTGCGATGATGTTATCGTTGAAATTTTTCATCATTTCCTTGCTAATGTTAATGAGAATCACAATGACTTTGTATCTATCTCATTCTAACCATTATGACCTTGATTTTAGATGGAAGTAAAGAGGTTTTTCAGCAATCATTCTGTTTTATTGATTAACTTGAAAAGAGAAAAGGGGGAGTTTTCACCAAGTGCCTGTGCACTTGCTGTAAATGTTGTTATACAATGTGCAGACACATTGACGCCATATCTGACAACATAATTCCTAGACATTCAGGAGTTCTTAACCAGAAATGAAACTTCATTAGATAAAAGAGAAGTACATATTAAGGAAGATATTGAAGATGACATTGATGACCATGTACAAAGTCAGATCATCCTATTATTAAAAATGTTGACTATAAAGCTGAAGTCCAAACAATTACAAAAGAAGATGAGAATAGAGCCATACACATCGACCAATTTTTGGTCCCTGTCTCTCAAATGCATGATTGTTCACAAAGGATTAAAACAACATTTCTTGAATATTTTATATTGCCAGCTGAATCCCAGGTTCAAGATGCATGTTGCATTACTATTTTTTGCATCAGCCTCTACTTGTTATTTCTTGGATCCTCTTCATATGTATGATATTATTTTGATTGCTCGAGGGATTCATTCGTCACTCTTCATGAGGAAAAATAAAATTCATGTACAGAATGAAGAGTATGATCTATTCCTACCAACCATCAGTCTTTAATCCTGCTTCGAGGATGAAGTGTCTTGACCAGGAGTGACATGTAATGAACCCAAGTGACATTATTGTTATTATAAATTATTATTAGTTAGGTCCTCTAAAGGTCATGTCCTTTCATTGTGACTCACCTTGTCAAGCATTATATAAGATATCCTATTGTTCAATCGTAATCATCATTCATTCAGATTATATTAAATATATAATGACTTTAGACTTGTAATCATCTTTGAACTTATGAGTTTGCCCCTTTTCTAAGGACGGCTCTGTTACGTTTGATTTGTCTGTAACATATTCCCATAGATGGCTTAGTAAGTAAAAACTGCGATAAGCTGACAAGCAGATTTTCTTTTTCACCTTGACTGCCCACTCTCTTAGGAAGCAGATTCATGCTTAGCTCTGAGTTAATGGCTTTCTGCATTTGGTTTCTTTCTATGATGTACAGTAGTGTCCTTCTGAGTTTGTATGGCAAGAACAGGCATTTACTATTTGTATCAATGTTATGCAGGGGTTTGTCTGAATAAACTGTTCTCATTCTCTTATTGTCTATTACTGAAAGCATGGTCATTTTTAGGATTACTTTCATACCTTTCGTATTTTTACTTGGTTCAGGGTAGCTACAGAAGCAAAGCAAAGGCGAAAGCAGCAGGCAATGAAGAAAGAATTATCACAGGCAAAGCTAGAAAAAGAAAAGTTGATTGAAACTGCAGAAGACGCAAGATTGGTTGAGGAACCTAGATCTAAACAGAATTCTGATTCCACTTCTGCTGAGGATCAAAAGTTTCATAAAAACCCGAAGAAAGATGGAATGCTTCCAGAGAGCATTCTGAACTTTCTTGCAGATCGCGAGAAGTATGTACTGTTTTCTTTTCTACACTTTTGTCAACTGGTTAGATATTATTTTTAGAGGAAGGATTAGATGCTTACTGTGAAATATGTGTAAGTGTTTATTGAGTTGCTATTTTTATAGTCTAAAATCGCTACCTTCTGTTATTTCTTTTCAGGCGATGCACCCCCTAGAGCATGTTTATAAGTAGGTCAGATTAATATGGACAAAATATTCTTTTATTGGATGCCATTTTTGCAAATTGACAGGTCTTAAGGCATTGCTCTTTTCTGTCCTCTAGGAAATGGGCTGAAAGGAGAGCACTATTGTAGTTTATGGTGCTATTGCGCAAGGCTCAAAGTCCTCCTGGATGCTTTACATTATGTCATTGGCCACTTGAACCACAGTGGAGGATACCTTAACACATCACCTTTACCACTTCAGCAAGCCACCATTCACAAGTTTCCCATACCTATGTCTTCATTCAAAGCGAGTAATGAGGACACTGAGATAAATTAGGTATGAAGATTAGCTGAGAGATTCATGGACAGATTATGGGAGATAGTTTAAAAAAACAGAAATGGTTTAAAATTTTGTATTAAAAAATGCTGCGGCTAAGTTACTTGACACGAGGGCACAGGACACGGAGGACACGGAAATACGAATGTCCGACACGAACACGGTGACCCCTGAAATTAGGATATGGAGGACGCTCAAGATGTCAGAACCATATTTCTCATTAAGTCATCAAAATCAAAATGTATTACATAGATGTCGGAATGCCTCTAGCAAATAGTAAATACAAAAAGGGTATTTTTTCTATTGGGCCTGTTGTCTTGCTAAAACAGGGTTAAATAGAGCTTGTGCTGCACTAGCAACAGATGGAGCACTAACAAGAGTAGATGAACCTAGGCTTGGAGGAGGAAGAGAAGGCGAGACACTAGATGGGGCATTTTTCTCTTTCTTTTGCCCTTTAGCAGCTGCCCTAGCTGATTGAGACATTTTTCTTGTTGCTTGATGCTGAGTTTGCAATCCTCCCAATGAAATCCACCCTCAAAGGCACTTGGAAACCCTTGCAAATCCTTCAAATGCTCTTCACCTGCAAAAAATCACTCACACCTCTTACCACACTTGCAAATGACCAAGAGAAAGTGAAAAAATTGGTTTTAACCCTTGTGGGCCCTCATTTTTCCGCTTTTCGTGTCCTGTTACAGGGATATGGTTTGCACAGTTTGGGATGATGAAATTTGGGTTAGGTTAGGGTTTGAAGCAGAAGATTTGAAAATTTATACTTTAATACAAAAATAAAATTACTAAGCTAGTGCGAAAACAAAACAACCCAACTTTAACAATGCAAGAGAAATTTAAAACATAATTTTCATCTCTTTCAACTTTAACACTCCCAAAGGTCCGTGTGTTAAAGTTGAAAACGTACAAGGACAATAAATAACAACAGTAGTACTCAATGTACAAAGAAAATAAATAAGATAACTTACTAGGAGAGTTGTAACCTTCCTTATACTCGGATATATATTTTTAGATCAGATCTTGTCTCTTAAGAGACAAGTCACTAAGGGAATAAAGCCTTAAAGTACATACCTGAGAGAGAGAGAATAAGTTAAAGTGATATATGTTCAAACATGTACAGTAGCCGTCAAAGTGTCCTAGTCAACAAGTGTGGAAATCCCAACTAGATAGCAGTAGATCAAGAAATAACAGTCCGTAAAATATCAGGTAATGATGACAATCCACACACAAACCAGAGCTCAGTTTGCAACCCATACTAATTCCATAGCTTTCTTACATCTCAACACACTCAAACAATACAATAGAGATCTTGGCACACTCAAATAGGGTCACGGTTTCTTTTAGCAGCCCCAAACAACTCATAGCCTGCTCAAGCAAGTTCACACAGGTCACAATTTAGTCCAGGTAGCCCTAATATGTCACAACTCAGTCCAGGTAGCCCTAACAAGTCATGGTTCAGTTCAGGAAGTATCACACAGGTCATGACCCAACCCAAGGAGCACTAAGAAGGTCACAACTTAGCCCAAGGAGGGGTCAACAAGGTCACAACCCAACTCCAGGCAACCCAACAAGGTCACGACCCAGCTCTAGGAAGCCCAACAAAGTCATGACTAGTTGTAGGTAGCCCCAACAAGGTCACAACTAGTTCCAGGAAACACACAAGGGTCACGACCCTTGTCTAGTAGCTAGAAGAAGGTCACGACCGAGTCTAGTAGCCAACAGGAGGTCATGATTGAGTCTATCAGTCAACAAGAGGTCATAGCTTAGTCTGGGCAGCCAATAGGAGGTCACAACCTGCTAAAAAACAACAACAATAATTCCTTAGACAAGCAAAAAGGGTAGCGACCCAATAAAATCAGACTTTAGTAGCAACACCAAGTACCAAACCCTAGACGTAAGAAGAGGAGCAACACCAAACCCTAGACGTCGAGCAAAGGAGCAACAACGAACCCTAGAGGAGTCATAGACTCAGATCTCCAATCTTCTCTTGTCAAGATATACACTTACAAAAGAAGTTTAGGACTTTAATTTATAATCTTGACATGTCTTTTAGAAGGGTCTCCCAACTAACCCTAGCTTTTAGGAGAGATACCAAACAAAACATAAAATAATGTTAAGTTGACTTGGGATAGGGTACCATGGTCAAGATGTTATAACAAGTAGGTGAGTCATCATAACAAAAGGGTCAAGGTACCACATTAGGAGGGGGCGCTAGCATAAGGACAAGCAAGGGGTTCACACAAGTCCACAATTAACAAGAGGGGGCACAACAAGGTGGGATACAACCCCTACACCCACAAGACCAAGATGTATCATTAAGGTGGGAAAACAACCGTTTTTACCCACAAGCCCAATGTGTCAAACTTTAATATTCTCTATCAAGGTTTATAGTCCATAGGTGTTCCATACAATAACTATAAGTTTTTTTTTATCATCACCATATAAGGAAGGTCCAAATTGGACGATGGGATCCTCTGGTTTTTCAGATTGCTCCTAAAGGTCAAGTACTGGGATCATCAAGGGGTGGCCAGTCCCTTGAGAAACAACCTAGTAATAACCATTTAAGAGAGGAGGACATCACACATCATCATCTTGGTCAAGATCTAGCTGGTTAACTGACCAAGTATGTACTTGCAGGAACTGCTTGGTCCCAGACCAAGAATCTGCCTAGTTCCAGACCAGGAAGTCTCTGTCTCAACTTGCAGGATCTGCTTGGTCATCGTGACCAAGAAACTGTCTGGTCGCAGACCAGAATACCCTAGAGACATATAGGGGCTCTAGCCACATGCTAGGACTTTGCCATGGCATCAACCTGCTATAAAAAAGGACATAGAGGAACTAAAGATGCCAGTGGAAAACATAGAAAATGTCATACAAACTCTTTTGGCATAATAAAAGGAAAACCAAAACTTGCCACCTACCCAACACCACCTCCAATAGGGGTAAGTCGGGAAGTCAAGATCTCTGGAGTATCCTTGATGACACCCAAGTAACCAAATAAGCTTAAAATGCAATATTTCACCAAGTGTGGCGTTGATATGGGGGGACGAAACTTTGATCGGGTATAAGTCGCAACTATTATGGATCTACTGAAGGCAATGGATCACAATATATCCAATAACAACATAGATTACACAATGAATAAAAAACAAACATGTTTTCAACCAAACAATCGAAATACAAAGACAATGCAAATGCCACTTGTGTTAAGAAAAAGGACGGTCTCACAAACAATCGCTTATAAGATGAAGACACAGATATGTAGAAATATCAAGGCGGTGTTAAAAATTCAATGGCTTGTGAAAAGAGAAAACAATTGAAAATATCTACACTGCTAGATGACAATGAGATAGATTCTTCCAAAAGAAAGAAAGACATTGGTATCAATGGTATTAATGTTGATGGGTTACAACAAGTTTTTATTTTACTTGTGAACTCTCAACTTTTGGACGTAAGAAGGTTTTTATTGAAAAGGTTGGTGCAATAATGAAAGGCAATTCAATTATTGTTAAAGTAGATGGGAAAAATGTGCAAGATGCAGAAAGTGACAAAAGGTTAGAGTAAAAGATTGTTCTAGCAACTAAGCAAGGTGGTGAGGTCTGTAGCTGCCTTACACACACCTAGGGGGAACACAACAAAAATCTTCAAGCTGCTCAGTGTGTCCTTAGGGGCAAGTCTCGAGTCAGGTACTGTCACCTGCTCCTGACTTCTCCGTTTAGGCCATTCCTAATAGAGCCAAGGGGGGTAGTCCCTAAGAAAGAGTTGCTAAGGCTCTTGTTTGTTAATGATTAAATGATCAGAATGTTTGTTAGGAGTTTTGATAAAATCACCAAGTACTGCAATATTGAAACATATAATTCACCAGCATGATAATAACATTCACAACAATAATGACTTGAAGCAAATGATAAACAATGATAATATAACCAGTGCCGAAAATGGAGTTGAAAGTAATGCTGCTGAAAGGAAAAATGTTTTGCAGTGTACTTGGTCAGTTTTAACTTATTCAATGACGAGTGATTTAAGGGGAAAAGGGGATTCCCAATATACTGTGAAGTACTGGGAATATGTCTGGATTTTGAGAAGAGTGGCTCCGCACAGGAAAATATGGACTATATGGAGTTGTGGGGGGTTGTTCAACACTACACCTACAAGGGTGTAGCCTGACGGGACCCCACGGTCGCTTTCTAGTTGTTCCCTCTTTCCTCGAAGAATTTGCCCACTGTTCCTTAGGTTCGTTACTCTGAATTTTTGTAATGTTTTAAGGGTTGTAATTTTTTTTAATATGAGTTGATTTATTAGATGTTGAGGGATTAATGAATGCATAACACCGCTTTTGATATGCCCAAGTCTCAAACTAAGCCACGAGGTGTGGAGCATGCACAATAGAGGCAAATGTTTGTTCCGATTTAGGAAAGGCAAATAACAAATGTACTAATCTATACAACCCTTCAAGGACTGATTGTGTGCTTGTGTTGCAAGATGGTCAGAGAAGAAAATTTCTAATTACTACAACCAAGAATCTCTTTCCGGCCTGGATGTCGTATTCGGGAAAACGAGGATGGGTAAGTACTTGGTTACTTTAAAAGAAATTATAAACTTGAAAGTAACAATGATTGATCTAGAATGACTAAAGCTAACCTACAGAAAACAATCACACCACTTCAAGTATAGATACAGGATTCCCCCAAATGGGGGAAGAGGGGTGTGGGAGCCATAATCCCACTTGCTCTTTATTCAAATTAGTTACAATAATGCTTAAAAGGGAAAACCCTTTTTTGACCTTTGAAAAATGGGTCAGAAGAGGCTTTACAAGTGTTGGGAAGAAAAGGAATGGAGGAGAGAGAAGGTAGATGGATTGTGGGTGCTCCGGATGGCGAAAAACTTGATTTTTTGGCAAGACCTCCCTCTCTTTTTTCTGCGACCTGCTAAAAACCAGCAAGCTAATGAAGCAAAGTTAGTGGGTTAATGCTTTAAAATATAAAAAATACATTACTTAAGTACTTGTAAAATTGAGAAAAATTGGGACTTTTAAGTACGAAAGCAACTAGTGATTTAGATCTAGTATTTAGAGATAAAAACTTGCAATCTTCTAGATCTAAACATGTGCAAGTAAAGAGGAATGATAAACACTTTATATTTTATTTTACTTGCAATAATAAAGTAATCGAGAGAAAGAGAGAAATAATTGCTTGAAGAAAGAAGGATCGCAAACTCCAACTTGAATGTTGTGAAGAATGAAGAGTTCCTGCGGCACAAGAAGCAGTAGGTCTCAAACAGGAGGAAGTGAAGAGAAAGAGGAAGCAGTCGAGTTCCAAGTTCTCCTTCACTTGTGGCGATCTACAAAGCTATATAACTTCAAACAAAAAGGGATCAAATCTAGTGTGATAACTTAAATAAGATGAAAAAAGCACTAGTATTACCGACTACATCATGCTACTTTCTAGTTTTAGCTAATTAAACACAAGCAAAAAATTTGAAAACCTTAAATGCCTACTCTATGGACTAAAGATAACCTTCTTAAGCTAGAAATGATACCACAATTTGCATATGAAGAAGTAAAACTAAGCTAATATCACTTCATGAAGCACAAACATTCACCATGAAAAGGATCTTGCACATGATGGACCTCCAAAGTCTTCACTTTTATTCATAAGATAAATAATTGCAGAGCATTACAAGAGCAGAGGTTCCTTGCTTACCCTGACAAATGAAGGAGCAAAGCCTCGAGGGAGGGGGGGTGGGCACTAACCAACTGGAGAAGAGCCAGTGTTAACAAGAGTTTGGTTGAGTGATTTGAGGGATTGAATGGATGTGTTGAAAGAAGGAAATGCTGCCTCTTATAAGAAAGATGCGCCCACACTCCAATCCATACCAACCCACTTAACGCATGCCACCTCAACCAAGTCGTACGCTTGTGAAGGGAGGCACATTTCTAATCTTAAGATGGATTCGCTAGACTTCAATCTACACTTAGTCACATGGTTTATTCATGGGATAAGGTTGCTTGCAAATTGATTGCCACCTTACCATTTATCACTTGCCAAATATACATGACGTCAACAAAGATGAATGACGCACTTTTCATCTTAAGATGGATTCCCTAGCCTTCAAAACAATTCCAAAACATGATATTTATCCTAAGTCTAACTCACCTTTTAACTTAAAAAAGGATCGCCATCGTTGAACCTTTAGAGGAAAAATACCATACGCGATAATTTAGTCCTTCGGAGCATAGGAAAAGTGGGTCTCGGGGTAAAGATAATGCTCCGAGTGTTAAAACGAACATCCTCACGCCAAAAACAGACTCCAGATCACATATTTATTACATTTTGAATTTTTCCAATTAAACCATTAAAAATGGCCTAAAATTGAGGAAACAATTATTTTCTCGGAATTGAACAAAAACTCAGGGGGACCTAGAACATGTCCATACGACTCAATATGGATGCCTAGCATGCTTATATACATTGACACGTGAACTTTAATAACCTCAAGACGAAAATTATAGCTTAGGAGGAGCGGTGAAAAACTTTGAAATTGGACGTTGCTTATTCAACATTGCATAATTGACAAGCGAAAAAACACCTGGGAATGATCGGATTGATGTTTAAGTCCTAGGAAGCGAAGTCCTTTATAAAAAGTTTTCCATGCTAGCATATTTATTACAACAACCCCTGCAAGGTATGTACTTGCATTTAAAAAAAAGGACCACAACTGGTCTTGATGAACCGTGGAACCTTTCGAACACTGACAATGAAGAACTGGCTTGTTCATGACTTCAACAACTCACTGGAAATCCACCTAGTGCAAAATTAGTTGATAACAAGGTCTTAAACAAGTGGCTTTCAGATGAAAGCCCCTATTATCCCTTGAACTCTCACATGAAATTAAACCCCAAAAGAATAACACTAACCCAAAGGTAACTAAGAGGGGCTACCTACTGTCACACCTTAATAATACCCTCTCCAACTTTAGGTTGGCTCTCCTCCAATGCTAGTGGGGCATCCCTACATGAGCTTGCTAAGGCTATGGCACTAAGGGTTAAGGTGATACAAGGAGAGTAGGCCTTAACGAAATGAGTGTAGTATATAAATAACAGAGTGATGGAGGGGTCAAGAGATTAACGTGTATACTAACGAGGGAAAATGGAGTCAAGAGGTCAATCCGAGAGGGCAAGTCCATGAATGGTTAAGGTAACAAGGGCCACTAAAGCATGCCATAGTGGAGCCTTAGCATGCTGAAAAACAGACGTAGAAAATAGACTAGGAGGGCTCAAAAGGTACCACATCAAAACATTGCTAATAGGGTGTGACCTGCACAATTAAGTGTTATAAGCAACATCTCTAGAAGATGAGAGGAGAAGGTTAATACAATCATTCTTAAGACATCAAAGGGAAATATAGGGAGAGACTCCTCACATAAAACCCTTCTAACATGATAGATATGCTACTCTTTATATAGTTTATATAGAGTGTAGCTCAACTTTCTTTAAAATAAAATAATAATTCATTCTTCTAGATCCACAATTCTCTCTACAAATTCTCCAATAATAGCCAATGTGGTTGGGTCCACTTGTTACAAGTAACTAACTCCATGAGAAAGTTTCAATAGTGAATAAACATTGGAATTAGTTAGCAACCACTTCCAAAATGGCTCAAGGAAAGAGGGTGCACCCTTTCTTTGAATTATTGATTAAGTTAAGCGTCACATGAGCGCTGCTCAAGATGATAGATCCGCCCACATGTTTGGGAGTTCCCAAAGTGTTTGACCAAGCAAATTATATTCCATTTCTTTGTAAGTGCGCCCTTAAAAGAAAGAGAACAAATTTTCCCTTGAAATATGTGCAAGGAAATTCTTCATGCATGTAAAGGATCCTCCTTAATGTGGTGTGCCCTCTTCAAGTGCAACAACTTTCCATGTGAGAGGATTAATGGATCTAACCAACTTCTTGATAAATTTGTAATGAGTAACCAACTTGGACCAAGGAATAAAATGATGTGTTTTAGAAGAGATAGTTCCTTGAGTAAAGTGCTTTGACTTATCCATCCTACCAAGTTCCAACAATAGAAGTGTGCCCCTCAAGAGAGAGCCTTCCACATGTGCAAATCCAACTAGCTATTTGAACAATGTGTAATGCTTAACTAGTTCCACACGTGGCATCTCCCAATCATGATTTGACCCATTTCGACCAATCAAATGATTTTTAATGCTTGAAGAAGGGATGTGCCTCACATAGGAAGTGTTTTTTAATGAATTTTTTATCAAGAAGGAGGGATTGCTCCATGGCATTTAGGAGTTTATCATTCATAGACCATCCTTGGAGTTTTAGCAAGGAAAAGGAGTCTAGGGCATTAGAGCTATAGTCTTCCATGTGTGCACAATCCTCTGGTCAACACAAGTCAAACAACCATCAAATTAGGCTTAGTGCTCCTCAAAGTCTTAATAATTTGTTCATGACAAAGCTTCCCTTTTGTGAAGTTTCTTCAAATCCCCTAGGGCGTTCAATCCTCTGGTCAACAAAAGTCAAACATCCATCAAAGTAGGCTTAGTGCTCCTCAAAGTCTTAATAATTTGTTCATGACAAAGCTTCCCTTATGTGAAGTTCCTTCAAATCCCCTAGTGCATTCCATCTAGGAGCACCTCATCCCCAATAGCCTTTAATATGCATGGGAGACCATTTGTGCCTATCACCCCCCCTCTTAAAGTGATTTCTAAATTAATCCTAAGTGCAAACCTTTGGTACTTTGGTTAATTAGCGTGATGAGTTCTATTTCTTCAATGACTTTAATTAATCACACTAAAATCTTAGAAGACCCAAGTTTAAACACTTTATTTATCCATTACTTAAAATGTATAATCATTAACACTTCAAAACTCAGGGAGACCCTAAGTTGATGGATTCCCATTCCATAAAATACTTAAGTGTTAATTAATTGCCTTATTACCTTATTCACGTATCCTTTTAATCATCAATTAGAGGAAGTACATATTCTTGTGAGCATTGTTTTGTTGAATTTTAGCATTAGCATGAATACTTTAAAAAAATTTGCAGACTAACTGATAACAAATGACAAGTGCAGTAAAAACATCAACACATCAAAACATTGAACACAAGAGTTTTTCACTGGGGAAACCTTTAAAGGACAAAACCCCAAAAGCATTAGTAATTCATCTCGTAAATGAGATGATCGAGTTCTTCAGTGAGATTCTCAAACCCTAATGGGTTTATACCACAGATCCACAAACTTACAGAAGATATTTTTTACACAAAAACACCAAATTAGGTCTTTCACCAATTTAGAGCTTTTTGCCCTAATTTTCTCTCTCCTGCCCAGAATAATTAGATTGCTCGAATTAGCTGTTTGCTTGCTGGTGACTTGTCTGGCTGCCCGAAAGACTGCCCAAGCTGCCCGAGCTACCTTGCCTGAGCTGTCTGTTCTTCTTGGACCTGCTCTACTCTGCCCGTGACTTGTTCTACCTTGCCCTGGTTTGTTCTGTTGCTGCCTGTACCCTTGCTGGGCTCTGCTAGCCTGCCTGAGGTCCTCTGGGGGTTGCCCGAGGCCTGCTATGTGTTCTCAGAGGCACCAGTAGGCTGCCTGTGGCCTGTTAGGGCCCGCTGAGTGTGCTCGGAGGCACCAGCGGGTTGCCTTGGCCTTGCTAGGTCCTGCTGATGCTGCCTGAACCTACTAGGAGGTTGACCGAGGGTGAGGAGGTGGCTGTCAGAGGTGGAGGGAGGCTGCCCGAAGTTCTCACAGCCTGCCCGTGAGGAGATACGCGCTGCCCGTGAAATGAAGGAGCTTCCCGGTGAAGAGAAGAAGCTGCCCGTGAAGTTGTTGAGGCAACCGTGAAGAGGAAAAGACTTAGGGTTAAACCCTAGCTGCTGCAAAAATGATGAAACCCTAGTTTAGGGTTTAATAAAAAAGACAAATGCGGATGCCCTAGCTAGACTCATCCATGCTAGGGCATAACCACGAAACTTCCTTCTCTTCAATAACCAACGAATTCTTCTGTTGGAGCAACTGCAAGTGCAAGAGCAAGTGTGTACGTGATAATGAAATGGATTGATCTTCTTTTTAGCCTTTGAGTCACCTGTAAATGGACCAAAACTCAAAAGAACAAAATAATAATATTTTATTCTTTTATTACTTTGACTTTTAACTTAAGTGGTAGCAAAGGTCTTTTTGCACTTTCACTTTGACTCCTTAGTGGTACTAAGGGTCCTTATGTATTTTAGACTTTTACTTTATCCTTCTTCAAGTGCCCCGTGGTCAAAACAAGTGGTCAAGGTGGTCCTTCATCCCCACTCAAAGTACATCATTATAAATAGAGAGAATTACTAAAGCTTTTATCTCACACTCTGTGTGACACCAAGATCGGATACTAAGGTGTCTTAACCAAGGGTAGTTAAGCCTTGGAGAAGATCACAAAGCCCACTGATCGAGGGTCAGAGTGTCACACATGCCTAGACCCGGTCTAGGGCTTATAGTGTTATCTTGGTAACAGACCAGGTGCCTTAGCCATAGGCTGCATAATTTGACACAAGGTCAAATACTTGGTAACAGACCAAACGCCTCCATTCCCCTGGAGAATGGCCCTCAACCTCGGGCTGAGTCCCTAATCTCGGACTAGGTTAAACTCCTGGTAACTGACCAGGTGCCTCCATTCAAAGAATGGCCACTCAGCTCTAGGATGAGTCCCCCAGTGCTAGACTGGTTCCACATCCTGGTCTTGACCAGATGTCTCCATTCAACAGAATGGTCACTCAACTCGAGGTTGAGTCCCCCATTGTTGGATTGGTTCTATATCCTGGTCCCGGACCAGATATTTCCATTCAACATAATGGTCACTCAACTCAAGGTTGAGTCCCCCAGCGCTGGATTGGTTCCACATCCTGGTTCCAGACCAGATGTCTCCGTTATTCAAAGAGAATGGCTCTCAATGTTGCTCAGAAAAATCAACATGTTTTACCTGTTAGGCACATGATACTTCACTAATAATCATCATGAAGACATCATATCAAACCTCCTAGCCATCTACCATGGCCACCACTCAACCATGAAGAAGCACCTTCTTTGAGTCAAGAACACAAGTGCATCCCCTGCCTATCCAAATATCCAATCGCGAAGAACTTCAAGCTCAATCCTTGTGAAAAATTTCACAAGTGATGTGATGTAAATCACGTGTGATCCTCGTACAATATGCAGAATAATAGTCCTAATATCGTGTTTTACATATATGGGATACTATTCGTGATGCCATGTTGAATTAGAGAAATGCCAATGAAAATAACAAGAATTTTTGTCATTCAAGCAATATAATCCAACACTCGAGGGAAATATATGGTAAATAATTGATGGGGTAAAGTTGGTGTTTGTAGTGTCTCCATCCATCATTCTGACTATAGGAGGGAATACATACAAGGTTTATGCTTTCGAACTTTCGTCCCATGGGCAACATAAACTAGGAAATGCATGGGCATGCACATGAATATAAAAACATAGTGTAATTAAAAACTCTATCAAGGCACACATCATGTACAAAAAACATATTTATCACATGAAGTAAATAACAACATTTCTCCTTCATAGACAAAGAGAATACTTATTTTTTAACATAAGAAGATCTAAGCAACTGATTGTGTAAGAACGATTTTCACCCAATCGTAGGTATCAACTACTGATACCACCCCCAAGCCAGACTATGAGGCCATTAAGTTCAATGAAACACATAGGATTTTCTCTCTCAACCCGAAACCCATTTTCTCTCATGCTTTTTCAATTAGCTCACCACTAAGCAATTATGACAATCTCACTTAGCCATCCTAGCCATGGCACTCTCTTCTATTGTCGCACACAATACAAGGAAGGCATTTACCTTTACTGCTCCATAGTTCTCTCAAGAAATCCAATCCTTATAGTGCTTACCAGTGTGTGTAGAAAGAGTCCAACGTGCTATATGCTATTGGAGAACCTCTTGTAACATAAATTCATGGCTTCTCAAGCATCCAAAAGTAGCAAATGCACAATGGGTAAAGGTTCCTATCTTGCCCAGCCTCTATGCTCACCTACAACCATCCTCTTCACTCTAATGTCTGCATTTTTCCTCCTCACAAGGTTAATTTTTGGTTAATTTCATAGTCTGGTGATAGGTAATGGAGAGAACAACATGAAACTCTATGTAGTGTAAAAATTTGCACACAAATGAGTGATTGCACCAAGAGGAGCGAGGTGCTCTACAACCTAGTGTGGTGGAGGTGTTGTCACGTAAGGTAATGTAACGTTACATTACCAAAAATAAAATGTAATTAAAAAAAATCATGTCGACTCATAAAATAAAAAATTAAAACTAAATGTAAAGTAATTAAAAAATCCATCTTTGCTTTTAAAAAACAAAAAAATTAAAACCAACATAGATCCATCTTAAACCCTAGATTTATCAATCAAAGAGAAGGATCAATGCATATTTTTTTTGGACATGTAAAAAATTTAAGATTAAAAACAAATTACACCTCAAGAAATTGGATCCTTCTCGATGCTTGGTAGATCCGGGTTTAAGATGGATCTATGTTGGTAGACTCCAAAGGAGATGAGAGGATGTTGAAAAGGCAACTGGCATTACTTGTAACTATAGAAGGAAGGACTCCTACAATTATCATAGAAGTATATTCATCCCATGCTTCGATAACTACATGAGGAGACTTTTCCCACCAACCTCACACATACATTGAATGATTGGATTTAATATGTCAAAAGGAAGTAATTGACACATTTAAGGCACATGGGAACAAATAGATGAGTTCTAAAGTTGACACTTGGCAAAAGAGGATTTAATCTCCCATAGGCCTGCTTTCCTCTTCCCTGTTAGTGGAATCATAGCCCCTTAGTGTTCCTTACATAGCCATCTTGTACTATTTTAATATTTTTCTACATAATATTTACATAGCTTTTGAGTATCATTACTAGTCAACCACATGGCCCACATGGAAATATTTACATATACATGCTTAGCCATTCACTAGTCGGGCCTTGGCCTTGAGCTCGACACTAGGAATCCATACTAACATATTTACATCATTTATATAATTTGATTTAATACATTCCAAGGGTCAAAACCGAGGGTATTACAACGTTAAAGGTCAAGATAAGTTAATTAGTCTTTTTGTCTCTTGTGAATAAACAATTTCATATTTGAATCAAAATTTTGTGACAAAATGAAGAACCAATGGTGCATTTGACACAAATTTATTCCTAACCCAAAAAATATATTGGGTTAGAAAAGAATCACGAGGGAGAAGATTTAATTAAACAAGAAAAAAATGAAAAGAAGAAAGCTAATTCCATGGTTTAGTATCAACATCAAAAAGCTAGTTGGACAACCATCTCCAACAATTCAATTCTCTCGTATGCAAGCATGATGAAACCAGTGTAGTCAGACTCAGACTCGGCAAATACTCCGCTGGCTTGGGACTTGGCAAACTCGCCGACTCAGATAAGACTCGGATTAGACTCAGCAAATACTCGACAAATATGAAAAAATTAAAAATATAGTAATTTCTGTGCACAAAAAACATACCTAAAGACATTTCTAATCCATGTAAGTTATAAAAACAATTCTATGCAAAAATTCATTAGATCATCTCATAAAATTTTTATAACACAACATTTGACACTCCATATTTCTATGCAAAATAGTGAAATGAAAGAGGATTCCTTGAACACATTCCAAAATAGTACCAAGTTCAAACTTCAAACTTCAAAGTTCAAATACATAACTCAAAACATAGCTAGCTGAAAATAAAAAAAAGATAGTGTCTCCAAGTCCAAACTCGAGTCTCATGCATGACTACGAGTAGTAGATCGCCTAACATAGGCCCTAGTAGAGCTAGTACCAACATCACTAGGCTGAAAAATCAACTGTGATGTAGGTGTGTTTGGTGTTTCCATTTCAGAAAATGGAACACCAGAGGGACCCTCGGTCTCTTCATCAAGCCAACTCAAATCAGCGGGAGCTTCATCCTCCACTACCCAATTAGATACTAGATCAATCTGATCCAATAAAATTGGATTCAAATCCTTTGCTCGCAACTGTTTTGTGAGCATCCGAAGGTTGTAGTATATGTAGACCAACTTCTCCAACCTCTCATGCTCCAACCTGTTGCGCTTTTTGGTGTGGATGTGCTCGAATACTGACCAATTGCGCTCACAACCTGACGCATTGCAAGGCTGACTCAAGATTCTGATGGCAAATTCCTATAGTTGTGGTGCCTCAGTGCCACAATCTAACCACCAATGGGCTGTTATAAAAAACAAACAAACAAAGATTACAAGTTTTGCAATGTCAAACTTGAAAAAAAAATAGGGAAATAAAATTTAATGATTTATGTAATTGAATCTTACATGACACTTTTTTATCCCTGAGACGTTGTGTTGAGCTAAATCCAAACATGCCAGATGATTCCGTGTACATATCTTGCTGCAGATTGATTTGGTCTTGAATCTCTTGACTTGGGTACATCCTCTCAATGCACAACATCACACCTCTGATCACCTCAGGATCTTTTTGAATTTTAGACCCAACATTATAGAATACCCAACATTATAGAATATGCTTGGATTGAGATATGCCCCTGCTGCATGTAATGGTGAATGTAGTTGCCTGTCCCACCTGGAATCAATAATATGCCATATAGGGAAATATTTAGATTCATCCCCCTTATAGAAGGCCTTGATGGCCTCTTTGGCCCTGTCCATCCCCTCATAAACATATCCCATTGGTGGTTTATCACCATCCATGATCCTCAACACTTTCACAAGTGGCTTTGTCATGTTGACAATCTCAGTGACTTCCTCCCATAAACTATCTCTACGGACAGACAAACTCATAGCCATTGCATCTAGTTTTGTGCTATCTTTGTAATGTATCCATTCCCTGCTACTAAGCATTCGTCTCAATGCTTGGTACTCATTAAGAAGGCTTTGAAGGGAGAGAAAGTTTGTTGCAAACCGTGTGACAGCAGGGCGACTGAGTTCACCTTCTGTGTACTCTCTCATAAGGCTCAACACCCAAGCATGATTATAAATGTATTTGGTTATTTGTTTGCACTCGTGAACAACATCTTGCACCCATGGCAACTTCCCAATGTCCTCCAACATCAAATCTATATAGTGGGCAGCACGAGGGGTCCAAAAAATAGTAGGGTATTTTGCACAAAGCAATTTACCTGCTGCCACATAATTTGCAGCGTTGTTCGTGATTACTTGGACAACATGCTTGACCCCCACTTCTTCCACAACCTCTGCTAACAATGTAAAAATCAGATTTGCATCTTTCACATGTGAAGATGCATCAACGGATTTCAAGAACATGGTTCCTTTAGGGCAAGCCACAAGGAAATTTATGATTGTTCTATTCCTCTGATCTGTCCACCCATCAGACAAGATTGTGCAACCTGTAAACTCCCATGAGCTTTTAATGCTCTCCAACTATTCCTTGATACACTGCTACTCCTCGTCTAGATCTTTCCCCCTAAGTGCACTGTAAAAGGGGCCTTTGTATCCAGGGCCAGCGCCTGCAACAGCATCTATCATGGGTTGATAAAAATGAGACTTTGCAAGGTTGAATGAGAGGCTGTCATGGTACCAAAACCTCCTCACTGCCATATCTACCTCCTTCCTTTTCCTTTCATTAAAGCTGTCCAATGTTGGTTGAGATCTTGGGGAGGTACGAGGGAGGAAAAAAGGAGAGGTGATAGATTGACTTGGTGGAACATTTGATGAACAACTACCTGGAGGTCCCATTGGAGATCTACCAATCCCTGCAGTTTCAAACTTCAGCCTAGATCTTTTGGCATTTTGTTCTGTGATACTTTCCAAAGCAACGAACATTTTTGTTGTGACTTCTTCAGGGCAACCATCA
The DNA here is from genome assembly GCA_001517045.1 of Pseudotsuga menziesii. Classification (NCBI taxonomy): domain Eukaryota; kingdom Viridiplantae; phylum Streptophyta; class Pinopsida; order Pinales; family Pinaceae; genus Pseudotsuga; species Pseudotsuga menziesii. The sequence goes on along the minus strand of LPNX011062124.1, from coordinate 249,005 downwards.
CAAACTACGACATCTTTGCACACAACTCGAGCTAGGTGGTGTTTTAACCTGTTTATGCCCCCATACATAATTGTTGGACAGTAATTGCACTTTACTTGATTGTCTTGCCTTGGGACCACCTGAACACAATGTTCCCATGCTTTATCAAGAGGCCTTCTAGGTCTTCCCTTGGGCGCCATGGATTTGGCAGTGCAAAAAGAATAAATTAAAATAAAATGATTATTTTCAATATTTATAACAAAAAATTCATAACAAAACTATATTTAAAAAATAAAACAAAACTAAATGAATTCAAAAACTTAAAAAACTTAAAAAAAAATTTAAAACTTAAAAACAAAACTTAAAAAACTTAAAAAAAAAATTAAAACTTAAAAAACTTTAAAACTTAAAAAAAATTTAAAACTTAAAAAACTTTAAAACTTAAAAAACTTAAAAAACACATTAAAAAAAACACATGCTTTTAATTCATTAAATAAAAAATCAAAACATTAAAAAAAACATTGAATAATAAAAAGTTAAACATTAAAAAAAAATTAAAAACATTAAAAAAACATATAAAAGTTAAAACATTAAAAAAAACATAAAAAAAAACTTTAAAAAACGACGTTTAAAAACATTAAAAAACTAAGTTTAAAAATATTAAAAAAAACATATAAAACATAAAAAAAACTTTAAAAAACGAATTTTAAAAACATTAAAAAAACTAAGTTTAAAAACATTAAATAAAACTTCAAAAACATTAAAAAAACTTTAAAAAAACATTAAAAAAACTTTAAAAAAAACATTATATAATACACTATAAAAAATCAAACGAAAAAAAAAACATAACATAATACCTTACATAAAAATCAAATGAAAAAAAATACATTACATAATACATTACATAAAAAAAGCATTACATAATACATTACATAAAAATCAAACGAAAAAAAATCATATTAACCACGAACCTGTAAAATCGAATTCGAAGAGCAACCCGAGCTGACCACGAACAACAATCCGAGTTGACCTCGAGCTGACCACTAACCACGAACAGGAACCCGAGCTGAGTCGAACCCGATGCAAGTGTGAAAAATGATGCTCAGTGCTGAATTGCCGGTGCTGATGCTCAGTGCTGAATAGTCGACAGTTAAATAGAGCAGCTTGTCCGGGCAATGTAAAAGGAGGCGATGCGAAAAAGAAAAGATCTGGTGTAAAAACCTAGCGGGAAACGGAAACATGTCCGAGCCCACTCATCCGCGGCATGTTTTTTAGCGGCACCTCCATCCTCGCGAGTTCGGCGAGTACACCCGAGTTTCAGCGAGTGTGGCGACTTTCAGCCGAGTTTGCAACACGAGTATGCAGCGAGGAACCGTTTCAAATGTGACTCGTCTGGACTCACAGTACTCGCCGAGTGTTACCCGAGTATGACTACACTGGATGAAACAATAAATGATGGAAATTGGCTACAATGCTAAGAAGCTACCTCTTGGTCAGATGAGCAAGCCAACTATCTTGAAAGGTTATGAAGTGTTGAAAAGGATTGGCATTACAAGTGAACAACAAAACATAGAACATCCTTATCATATTTTTCATCAAAACAAGTTTCCTCGATCAATTGCCATTTGTAGTGAGAAGGAAACAAAAAATGTTGTATACAATCTCAACACATCTAATGGAAAGATACTTGCAAGAATTAATAGAAAGATTGAGTTGTCAAAATGGATGTTAAATACTGAGGAAGCTTTGTTAATGCTTTAGTATAAATGTGGACATCCTTATCAAATACCTTCATTCCATGTTCAATGTTGTGAATATTTTATTGTAGTTGCTAATCATATAAACACTATTTATTTGTTGGTATACAAGCATGAGTGGAGAGCTAGAGGATAGGGCTTGTGATTACAACACAACGGAAGAACGACCAATGAAATATACTTGGGTGTAGAGAATGATTGACTACTTAATGATCAAGGACTATGGTGAACTTTCTCCCACTATCAGCGTTGAAGAAGTCCAAAAGATTGAGTTATGCAAAGGGATGCCCATGGATGATGATGTTCAACTTGGGTTGCAATGACTAATTGAAGTAATACTTTCTTTCTTTTCCTTGAGAATGAGGTGTTTTGAAGGGGGAGGCAATGTAACATACATAAATAGGTGTAAGTATAGCTATGTTGCACAAGTTTTTGGAACGTGGGAATGAGTATCTGATACGTCTAGAAGTTTCTCCCAAATTTGTAGGAAATGACAGGTTGGGAACTACAATGATATATATTAAAAAAACATAAAAAAACAAGAGGAGAAAAGACAGAGAAGAAAGGAAACATTAACACAAACTAGATGACTTAGCTTATCCCTTATATTATGGTTGTAACTAGAACCTCTTAGCAGATGGAAATGGCAATAAAATCAGGAATACCATCCTCCTCTGTAATGTTTCGTTATTGATAAATAGCGAATTGACTGAGGACATTTAATACCGGGAGCATATTAGAACAATTATTTAGTATTATTAAGTCATCAGTATAGTAAAGAGGGCTATTAGAGTTATTATCGTAAAGCATGCAAGCTTTATTTCTTCAGTCTTAAGTCAACGAGCAATTATAATTGCATGAATGCAAAAGTAAAGTGCAAACCCTAAAAGTGACATGCAAACCCTAGAAGTACATGCTAAAGCTATATAAGAAGGGTCATTGAACCAAAAGGATCATCTATGATTATTATTGTTGATTTTGGGTTTTGGAGCAGCAACAACAGGTGGGGTTGGAGACGAAGGTCTTCAACTAACAAGGGTTTCGACAGTGAAATCTATCTACCCTAATCACTTTAGGGTAGGCCATCCAGGTCTATCATCAACATTCATCATATTCATCCGTATTCAGTGATCCAACACACATAGAAGATTTATTTGCAGGTTCACGTTTTGCAGTTGGGGAATAACTGGAAATCCTCAGAAGAATTCGCTGGGACCCTAAAGCTTAGTTTTTTCTTTGCATGTCAGCTTTATCTTTCTCAGCAGGCTCATTACACTGCATTGGGCTATTATCAGCTTCCTGTTTGCATACCTGGAGTAGTTAGCAGCAGAAATGTGGGTGAAGGGGACATAATCCCCAGAGAACCAGGTCAATTCCCTAGGTGCCTTAGTGAAGAAAAAACCTTTGCATGTGACATTTAGTATCTCTGCCAGGTATAGACCATCATCTCGACAAAGTTCCAGCAGAAACTGACACCTCCTCCAAAAACGTCAATATCATCCAGAAGGGGGCACACTTGTAGCTGGGCGCCAAACTGAGGAGAGTAGCACTATCTTTCAGCACAAGTTGCATGCATCATATCTCTGGAGTACTATCAACTTATTTATCAGTGGTATGTGTATATCTTTCTCCTGAAAATCTTTTCCCTATAATCTCTCTCGATTAGCTATATTTTAGGGCCATTTGGCACGACACATTTGCATGCACATTTTATTCAGTATGTTTGCACAATCTTGAGTGTATGAGCAAACAACATAGTAGCAAGAACAATCGAATATCAATTTAGGATATTACAGTGGTATCAAAGCATGATCCTTGCTCAGCTGTGGACACATAGCAATTGAATAAAAGTGCATGTTGATGCATGCTTGTACATGCAAATGCATGTCAGTGATGTTGGTGAAGTGTATGTCAGAACAAAGGTTTTGTTTTGCTAGCTTGTGAGAACATGAAGACAATAAGAAGGATCTTGACTGGAAATTTGCAGAGGTTAGCAACACCGCAACCGTTGCCTCGATATTGGGAATATCTAGCCTTGGGTGATGAGGTATGTGCAACATTGTCCTTTCAAGACTATTACACCATCACGTTTGGAAGCCAACCCAAGGATTTGGATCAAAATTTCCTTAAAAACATAGTTGGAGGAGTGGAGAAAGATGAGCCCGAAGTACAGGTTGATGGTGAGCTTGATTTGAAGTTAACAGTACATGATGAGGATGTGAACGAGGAGATAGTATTAGATCCATCCTGTGAGTCTAGCAACACCAGCACATCCGATAGTCAGATTGTGGACAAGCCGTGTGATGAGTTGGAGTTGGTACACTCTTCATCATCTACAGCAGGAGTCCAGACAGCTATAACAAGGGAGATACATGAGGTGCAAGGCAATGAACACAACAGTCGAGACAATGGGCAGTTGCACATGGGGGTTAGGGAGAGTTTATACAGGCATGAGATAGAGCTCCCAGATGATAGTGACCGAAAGAAGATTGAACGTGTTAAAGAAAGCATTCTAGCAATGAAAGAGAGGACCAAGATACTTCGGGACACCATATTACAGCGAGATGTTGAGCTTACAGTTCTTCGAGTTGTATGTACCGAGTCAGCAGTCAGGATTTCTAGTATTGAAGAGCAGTTAGATTCCTTGATGGGGCAGCAGAAGAAACATACTATTGCATTTCAAAGCAGTTCTCTTTAGGAGTACATAGACAAGGATTGCAGTAGCTTGAGTCCACATTTGCATAATGGAGGATGGTTTTTATAGGTTGGCCAGGATCGAGAATTTGGGCAGAGAGAAATCAAAAGGGTAGAATGTCAGCTTGGTAGGATTATTCCTTGTTATGGTGCTTATGGACAAGGTTCTTTTTGGGGGTTGGATGGGAGAGAGATTAAGAGTTGGTGTCCTATTGAGTGGGTGATTCTTGGGAGGACATTCCTAGCCAAGAGTATAGTCCCACAAGAGCCTTCAGATATTTGGGATGAAAGATGCACAAGTTTGCATTGGGATCCAGGTGAGGGATGGATACAGTGTTTATTGATGGCGTTACCTGGGAGTCTACAGCATGCTGCTTGTGTTGATACTATGTAGGGTAGCGGTGGATGCATTTTGACCTCTGCAATTCTCAGATTGATTTATGACCCCGAGATTACAGTGACTGGCAGTTTAGTGATTGCTAGAGGATACTTTAAGGAGGTCTCTTATGATGGTAACTCATTTACACCGTGGTTAGTTACTCTACTTATAGGAGGCTTCCATGGGATATTTTGTGATGGTATTGTGCAGTGCAATGCTTTGAGCAAAGGGTGCTACAGATCTCCTAGGATAATTTGGGACCCTGGGATCATCCCCAGATTCAGTTGGTCCAGTTGATTGATTGTGGAGTTGCACTGGCATTGCTTGAGGACAAGCAATCTTTGGCGAGGGAGGACTGTAATGTTCTGTTATTGATAAATAGGGAATTGTTTGAGAACATTTAATGTCGGGAGCATATTAGAACAATTATTCAGTATTATTAAGTCATCAATATAGTAAAGAGGGCCATCAAAGTTATTATCATAAAGCATGTAGAGCATGCAAGCTTTATTTCTTCAGTCTTAAGTCAACGAGCAATTAGAATTGCATGCATGCAAACCCTAAAAGTGAGATGCAAACCCTAAAAGTACATGCTAAAGTTATATAAGAAGGGCCATTGAACCAAAAGGATCATCTATGATTATTATTGTTGATTTTGGGTTTTGGAGCAGCAGCAGCAAGTGCAACAACAACAGTTGGGGTTGGAGACGAAGGTCTTCAGCTAACAAGGGTTTCGACAGTGAAATCTATCTGCCCTAATCACTTCAGGGTAGGCCATCCAGGTCTATCATCAGCATTCATCATATTCATCCGTATTCAGTGATCCAACACACATAGAAGATTTATTTGCAGGTTCACGTTTTGCAGCTAGGGAATAGCTGGAAATCCTCAGAAGAATTCGTTGGGACTCTAAAGCTCAGTTTTTCTTTTGCATGTCAGCTTTATCTTTCTCAGCAGACTCATTACACTGCATTGGGTGACTATCCGCTTCCTGTTTGCATACCTGGAGTAGTTAGCAGCAGAAACGTGGATGAAGGGGACGTAGGCACCAGAGAGCCAGATCAATTCCCTAGGTGCCTTAGTGAAGGAAAAACCTCTGCATGTGACATTTAGTATCTCTGGTAGGTATAGACCATCATCCCAACAAAGTCCCAGCAGAAACGAACACCTCCTCCTCCAAAAGCGTCAATATCATCTAGAAGGGGGCACACTTGTAGCTGGGCGTCAATTTGAGGAGAGTAGTAGTATCTTTCGGCACACATTGCATGCATCATATCTCTGGAGTATTTTCAGCTTATTTATCAGTGGTATGTGTATATCTTTCTCCTGAAAGTCTTTTCCCTATAATCTCTCCCGATTAGCTATATTTTAGGGCCATTTGGCACGACACGTTTGCATGCACATTTTATTTAGTATTTTTGAACAATCTTGAGTGTATGAGCAAACAACACAGTAGCAAGAACAATAGAATATCAGTTTGGGATATTACATCGTCATTGATTATATAAGGTACACTCTTTCTAAAGTGGGGACATTTAGTAGTTATAGTCCCTATATTTGTGCCTGTAAGTATAGAGTAATTTTTTCAGTTTTGTGTCAACTATGATTAAAATGGATTAGAATATTATATGTTTACAAGACATTTTATGCTAGGGTATTTGCAAAGGTGTATAAATAATAAGATTTAAATTATTATAAATAAAAATCAAGATATTTTTTATTTAAATGTAATATATGAATTTAGTTTTAAAGTAAGATTTAAAACTATGTTCCCTTTAGTGTTCCATACATTCACTCCCGGGCAACAAAATGCGTTAGGTGCATCCTCACATCTCCTTCTCCCCTTCCTTGGAATTTTCAGATTTGATTGGTAGCGATCATGAATGCGTGGAAGCTCCAAGTGAAGGAAACGCACAAGAAAAAGTCCCCAAGTTCATGATTTTAGAAGGTAAAAATTCGTAAGTTCTCAACCATCCGGAACGCCTCCCGCTGGATTTGGAAAGTTCCATACCAGTTCCTAAGTTCCTTGGGACGTCGGAACTTCTGGAATGAGTTTCCTAAGAGGCGAGGGCGGTTCCCGTGTCAATGTATAGTGTAAATTATTTGTAAACGCACCATTATGCTTATTACATCAAACTAAATGAACTATCTTTTCATTAATTAGAGATGCTGGTGCATAATTCTGGACAAATCATGACAAGTCCATCCCAAGGAACTAAAGGGGACAAAATAATCATTGTTCAAGACTTTCTCGACTATGATGAAACCCTAGAGCAACATTCAAACCCAAGTCACAAGATAAGAAAAAGAGAAAGAGGCTAGAAGAAGAATAGACAATGATCACGAATAGTTTGTCAACAAGCCTTTTTCTCTCGTTTATAATGGAAGAGGATTTATCCATACATAGTAAATTTTCAATAATAAGTCATCCCAAAATTAGGTTCCATGCAAGGTCACCTATCATGACAACTCAAATCCTAAAGCATACACACATGATAACCATTAAAGCACAAAAGCTCCTAGGTCCATGTTTAGCCCACAAGTCACATTGTCCAATAATTGTGCACAAGTAATGCTGAAGGACAACACTCCAACTATTGATTAGCAGGTCCAACATTAACATGACAAGATGAAGCACTTGCTCCAAAATTAGTGCCATTCTAGTACCAAAATATCCCATGCTATATTTGAGACAATATCTTCTAAAAACTTAGGCTGCACTCAGTTGGACTTTGAAGTGGGTCGCCAAAGATGAATAAATACTTGTTCAATTTCCGAGTTCAGAAGTCCATTTAGGCCTTCCTAGGCCCTTTTTATTATTATTATTTTTACCACATGTTCATACCCTGCGGGGTAATTGTAAAAATGTACTAGCATGGATTTTTTGTAAAGGACTTGGTTTCCTAGGACTTGGACATCAATTCGGGTATTCCAAGGTGTTTTTCCTTGTTAATTATATGTTGTTTAATAAACGGCTTATAATTTTCAAGTTTTTCACCTGCTCCTCCAAAGCTGGAATGGTTGTCTTGGTGGTTATAATTCTTAGGAGGTTATTAAAGTTCTTGTGTCAATGTATATGAACAGGCTAGACATTAATATTGAGTCGTATGGACATGTTGCTATGCCCCCCTAGGATTTTTTTTTAAGTTTTGAATTTTTTTTCCTCCGTAAACTTAGGCTATTTTTTAATAGTTTAATTGGGCAAATTAAAAATGTAATAAAAGTGTGGTCTAGACTCCGAATTTTCCATGGGGGTGCTCGTTTTCTAACTCAGAGCACCCACTTTACCTTGAGACCCACTTTCGTAAGTTTTTAAGTGATTAATTTTTCACTTAATTAACTTTTACTCGAAAAAACCTAGAAAATTGGATAAAATGACAAATTCAACAGCTCATAAAAACATGGAAACATGTTCTGTGAGTTGGCAAAGTAATGCGACAGGTATCCTAAAGTTTTTGGATGGTTAGATGTTGCTATTATCATCAAATCAAAGCAATGGAAGTTTGCTCATGAGAGGGGGGCACACCACTCTGAGTGGGACCGTATCTTCTAGGAAAAGCTTGCATCTTTTAGGAAGTGGGTTGAGTTTTGGAAGTTGAAGCTTTTGCCAAATGTTGTTTCCATTATACAATTCTCATTCCAAGCCATATCCAACTCAACCAAGCATGGCGCCTTCTTGGGCAAGTGCGCCCTCCCTTTGGCTTGGTCTCATGTATTTAAGCGAGCAAGTTCACCTCATTTACATAGAAGTGTGGAACCTCTGCTCTTATTGCTCTATAATTGTGAAGTATTTTCTTGAATGAATAGAGGGTTTGGAGGCAAGAATAATGTGACTCTTTTCATGTGTGTGGATGCTAACTGTTGAATTTATGAGGTAATCCGTGTCTTCTCATATACTTGTATCTTGTTTAAGTGGATTAACTATTGGCCTTTGAAGGAGGGTTATCTCTCAGTAGGGTAAGAGAAGTAGATTTGCTTATGTATTATCTTACTGTTTAGTTACATAAGATACCTTAGAGATACATGTTATTTTAGTTTAAATGAAAGTTTTCTTGTGCAAGTGTGTTTAAGAATTGCAGGTTGTTTAGCTTGAAGAGGAAGATGTTCTAGTTTGACTCTCCTACCTTCCCAAGCACATCAAGAAGAACATAATCCCTCTGAGTCCCATTGGGAAGACTCCATAGCCCAAGTTCAAGGGCTTGATATTCTTCTTCTTCTCTCATCTAAGCTATTATAGTTTTCTGGTTACTAGTTACCTTAGCATTCTTTATCAAGGTACTTCATAAAAATATATCATAACCTAATTTTATTTGCATTTGAATTTATAAGTTTAGATCTGATTTTTAAAGGCTCATTTTTATAGATCTAGCTTCTAACAAGTACTTGTCTAAAACTTTAAATTTTATCTTTTTAAAGTACTTAAGTCTTAAATATTATGCCAAATTTTTACGTTTTAATTGATCAATTTAACATATTTGGCATAACTTTGTTGGTTGTTTTGCAACATTTGACGAACATGTAGAGAGGCACTTTGGCGAAATTTTCCAATTTCAAGCCATCCGGGAGCCATTCTTGTTTCTACCTTTTGTTCAGGCGTTTTTAAAGCCTCAAAACTTGTAAACTTGTGTCTCTTAATCTATAAAGGAACACAAGTATTTATTCTTCATTATAATAACCATTAATGAAAAAGAAACAACTGGGTAGGAAAGCGCCCACACACCATCCCTTAGGGGGGAGTTGTGTCATCTTTTCTTTGTAGTTTGAATTTTTTTTAGAGTAGCTGCTTTCTTTTTCTTAGTTAAGATTTCATTTTTGTTTCTTCCTGCCCTTAATTAACAAATCCAACTGTGTTCCCTGAGTACCTAAAAGGGGAATCAGAGTATCGGTACAATTATTTTTAAACAACTACACGTTTGATATAAAATCCTTAAAAAATAGCGAGGTTGTCATCCTCGTATGCTCTACACCACTGCAACTTTGTCTGACCAGTTGGCTGTATCAGAAAAGGATTTGAGTGGCTAGTAATTAGTCTCATCTTCCAATTAATCACCAAGCGAAAATCCAACGCTTTTCGATATTGCTAAGTCATGGGAAAAGTCTTCAAGTGAAGCGAGAACGACTAGAAAGTGATTGTGGGGCCCCTTTAGTCTACATCCTTGTTGGTGTAGTGTTTAACACACCCCCACGACTCCATCTAGCGCACATTTCACTATGAGAACCACTTCTAAGCAAGTCCAGACATATTCCTCGTATCCTTTGGGTATATCTGGAATTCCCTCTCCCCCTAATAATCCAGACCATTACCACATGAATAAAATTGATCAACAATTAACCCACTCCCTAATTCACTCATTTAATAATCTAAAAATTTACAGACTGAGACAACTGCAATACTTTCATTGAGACCACAACAACATCCCATATACACAAGCATTCTTTGATTGGCATTGGTCTTTATTATTTTCATGTTTAAATCAATTTCTACAGATGTCATGAATGGTGTTATATTTTGAAGTCGTTGATTTAAATTTCATATTGCAGTAATTTGTTGTTTAATTGTAAGTTATTTTATCTTAACTTCTAGACGAATTGTTTTTTTTCTTTCATAGATTAACAACCTTAAGATTATTTTCATAGGGACCACCCCCCTTGGCTTCGCTAGGAGTAAGCCTAGATGGAGGAGTCAAGATCAAGTGACAACAATTGACTCTTACTTGCCCCCAAGGTCGCACCCATTGGCTTGAAGATTTCTGCCACGTGACCCGAGGTGTGAATTAGGTGGCAATTGTTATCACCCAATGATTTTGCTATGGTTGTGGTAGGAGATCACTGGGGTAACCATTTCAAACCAATCTTTAGACTGTATCCTAGCCTATACAGTCAGAGAGGGCTCTCTCAGTGTCACAACTCATTCACATACACATATAGCTTTAAGCAAGCTATCATAAGGCTAGATATCTGATGAGAACAAAATATCTGTAATTTAATGATTGTAAGACAGACAAACAGGAGGTACTATTGGGCAATGGAGTCACAGCCTGAAACCTTCAAGGGCTTACAACGATAATGAATGGTGCTTTTCCTTTGTAATCTGAGGCAAAATGAGTTTTAATATTTAGTCAAATATCTCCAAGTGGTGGTAGGGGAACGAAGGAGAAGCTCGGCGGAGCAAGAGGCACTTGTCTATGGATGAATATCTTGAAAACACCTTTAGCAGAAGCAACAATAAAGGATAATGACTGAAATAGAGCACCTAACAAAGGATGAATTAAATAACAATCATTATAAACACATTACGAATGCTATTTCTGATGAAAGGAGTGCTTAATACAAACGAATTCCTTACATGCAACTAGAAACGCATTAGCAGAACTTTACACATATGAAAATGAAGCATACAGGAATCACAAACTGAACATTAAACACCGTGATGAATCTCAAAAACTTAGAAGAATACTTTTCATTAATACTTCCAAGAAAGTTGCAAAAATACAAACAAAGCACAAAGGGCTTCAAAAATGAATGTCGAAAAAACCCTTTTCTCCTCAATAGAGGTTACATATATAGTGTCATTTACCCTCGAGACGTGTCTCGAAACAGGGTATCAAAAATCAATTACAAAATGGGGATCAAACCCAAATAATCATACTAAATCCTAACAACTTTGAGGTGGCAGATTCGCCCCGATTTTAACAGAAATCAGGAAAGTATGTGCTAATGCGTGTGCTCGATCAAAACAACAAATAAGGCATCTGGGACTCAGGCTCGCTTGTGGAAAATGACGGTTCAGAGCACCTCCAACAACCTCATGCTGACTCAACCCTGAATTGTTTCTCAACAACAGAGGTGAAAGAGGTTTTCTTCGTTGCAACACTTGTTCTCATACAACTGCCCCTTTGATCCCCATCATACTTTGGCATGCAGTGTGTATTTGGACCTTCCGAACTTTTCGACCGCTTTCCACTAATCTGTTGTTGGTGAGTCCAGAGAGGACACCTCCTTTGCTAACACCTACAGCTCCATGTAGTCCCTATATGAAAAATCCGACAATTTCGCGCATGTGGCTCTGAAAGTGAACATCAACTCGAAGTCATCTGCCAGTTTGTCGGCGATGGTCTTTCCTGCTAGAGACTGTTGCATATCCATGAATTTGGAGTGGTCTGACCTACATTGAATTAACCTGTCATGATATTCTTTTTGCGACAACATGCCACCCTTCTCTTCCCAGAAGAATGGAAGCCCCATCTTCACTAATGGATTGAACATTTCTATGAAAGATTTGACTTCATGTGCCATGATACCAATTTTGGCTTCAATGGTATCTAAATGGTGGTGATGGTTTACCACCTTCCTTGCCCAAGTGATAACAGAAATCCTGTCTGTTATGTGGGCTGCTTTGAGCTCTTCTTCTGTCAATCCATTGAGAAAGTCTATGGCATCTTTTGCATACTCAACAAGCTTTTTATGTAGTCTTTCCCTTACTGCTTTAACACTTTGCTTCGTTGCTTGTATAGCTTTCTCCTTGTCCAAGATGTAATCTAGGTAGGGCCTTAATTTGGTAGCCTTTGATATGAGTGCATCCCATATGATATGTTTAGACCCTTGCATAGGCGGTTGCCCTATTACTTGCTTAACCAATTTTTCATTTTTATTCTGCAATTCTGCACATTTTGCTTACTAGTTCTTCCTTTCACGTCCTCTCTCTACTGCCAATCCCTCCAGATTCTTGTTTTGGTTCTTCAACCCTGTTAGTTCCAATTCCTTCAGACTGACTTGAGCCAAGGCTTGAACGATGGAGAATTTGCCAGGTTCAGTGATGGGAGGAATGACTGCCCTTCTGAGTTCTTTCTCCTCCTCCTGCAGCTCCCTCTCTTTCCCTTGTAACTTCTTCTCAAGATCATCTGCTTTGGCCTTGAGGGCCTTATCACTCTCCACTATGAGGGACATGTCCCTTTGCCATTGCTTCTCCTTCTCTGTGAATTTCAACAGTTGGGCCTGGCAATCTGTAAGCTTATCATTCAGATTCTCCCTTTCCTTTTCAAGCTCTAAAAGTTCTGAAGCCTAGATCAATTGAGTAGCTGGGATCTTCAACTTTTTCTTCAGCAGTTGAATGGTATTTTTCTTTTCATTCAGCAGCCTTTGTGTGCCAACCCCTTTGTCAGCCTGGTTTTCAACAAGCAACAGATCTGTCTGTAGCTTCTTGATCTGAGCTTAGTGAGCCCTCTTTTCTACCTTGTCTTGTCTCAGCTGATTTTCAACCCTACTCTTGCTAGTCTGCAACCTAGATATCTTGAGGGTTGACTTCAACAGATCAGTGGATAATGCCCCCTGCCTGCTTATGGAGGTGGATCATGTCTGGTACAGGGATATTATCCAGGTTTATCTTCATTTTAGCCACTCTAATCCTAGAAGCTATGGCCAGATTTAATGTATTAGGGTTTTGATGTCTGACAGAAACCAGAGATACCTCCTGACCACAAGCTTTTCTCACCTCTACAGACAATTTAAGAGATTCATTCATGGCGATGTCTTTGTTGTCCTTGTATTTGTCCAATAACTTAGTTTTGGACCTATATCTATTTGTAGAGCCTTTAGGTGTCTGGACAAATTCATATTCTTGGACCTCAAAGGTCGTGCCTTTGACCTTTACCTGTTTCTTCTTGCCTTTGCCACCAGCTGCCTATACCAATTGCCTTGTCAACTTCTGCTTTTTTGGTGTGTTGGTTGTCTTCCTCCTCTGTGTCCATGACATCACAGAAATTTCTTTTGTTAGTATGCTCAGAGACACTAGCCAAGGGTGTGTATCTTTTCTGCTGCTGGGCCCAGGCTTGAAGTGCCAGGTGGAGGTGAGTTGTATCCCTGAATTGGGGAAGTAGAATCCTCTTCCATACCATAATTTCCCTGCTTCTCCTGGGGGTCGTCTGACCAATTTGAAGTTTCGGGCAAGCTTGCCACCATGGTGCTCAAAGGGCTTGTTTTTATTGGCCTGCCGTCTGATAAAGATGATGTGATGGGGATCGTAATTGATGGCAGCTTCAGTTGGGAATCCCATCTCTCTTACCAAAGTTTCTATCAATGGATGAGCAACTTTGTTTTTAATGACAAATGGGCCTATGGCCCAAGGAGATTTGATATCTGAAGACTTTCTGAAATTCAAGAAGTGCTCATTTTCTACTATGGGCCTCTGCCTGATCAACTCCAAAGCAAACACCCTGAGGGTAAAAAAGGCAAGCAGTATAAAAGGTTGATGCACAAACCCGTATAGCCTTATCACTGTGCTATGTTCTGATAAGAACCGGTCCTCGATTCTCTTCTCAAGAGAGAGTTGCAAGATTTCTCTCATCTGGGGTAACACTCTGGGTAGCCTCTCTTCGAAGAAAGCACTATATGCCTCTGACATTAGGAAGTTCGTGAACTTGCTATAATCCCTGCTTATCTCATATGTTATTGCCATTTCTGGGAGCTGCAGGTTCTCTTCATTGAAAGACACAAACATCTTCAACAAGTAGGATTGAAACCTAAACGTTCTTGTCTTGGGGAAGTCTACTAGCTGAGAATGAATATTCTTAGTTAGGAGCTCATCAAACTTGAGACAGGAGAACTGTGTTGACTGACTAGACTCTTCTGAGTCAATCAGATAGTTACTCAAGGTGAACAATAGACTCATTATGGGCTCAGTGACGTATTTGTCTGTGTCCATCCCTAAAAACGGACTCATAAGTGTTATTACACACTGTGTTTCCTCATTGAACTCATTAGCATCTACAGGGTGAGGGTGATTTTTTAGCTGGGTATAGGGTTTGAAACAGGCTTTAAAGAACGCTTCCTTTTTCACAGCTGACTCCCTAAAGCACTGGACAATGCTTTCTTCATTATATTCTTTGGCCTTTTGACTGAATTCTGCAGGAACTGATAGGGTCTTTCTGACGACGAGGGGGCTGACTGGGCGCATGATTGTTGACTTGGATACGTCCATAATTACCCTCTCAGAGGAGGAATAATTAGTGGTGCACTAGTCAACGAATTCGGGGCAACTTAGGGTTTGGTTTGTGAAAAAATGGTGAAAAAACGACTTGTAAATGCCGTGCACCTTTGTCCCTTGGTTCCTAAGCAAGTTTAGATTGTTTTTCAGAGTTTCCATGGGTCCATTTAATAGTATGGTGTCTAAAATCTCTGAATCTCTGTCCTCAAAGAGCTCATCAATCTTCTGGTATTCTAAGTTTGGAATTGATAACTCCTCTACCTCAACTATACTTTTTATACTAGTTTAGTGCATAAACGTGGCCTACCTAGTCTCTTGACAAGTAGCTCAAAGGTTTCGTCCATGCGGGCGGCTTTTCGCATAGTCTCGCTCTTGCTATCCAATGCACAGAATAACATAAGTGACCTAAATTCACGTACACACATTTGTTTTATATTATTCTTCTATGATATACTGTCTGCATCTTTTTCAGTGGAGACAGCCCTCGTCCGTCCATTTCGCTTCCTTCATCCTGAGTCGTTGATCTTATGGTCTTCTAACCATCGGTCTTTCTTCTCGGTTATAGAGTCCCTCCTATCTTCCCTGCAGCTTCCCTCAGCGGAATCAATCTCTATCGTCGATCCTACCTAAGCCTTCATCAGGGCCGTTGAATCACGCCTCCCCCAATGTATTCCGCTGAGCCCGACCCCTCTCTTCTATCGTGCACTTATCAACAACGAAATTAATGTCTACCATAGATCAAACTCTAGCATGGATCTTGGTCATTGAATCTTGCGCATCATACCAAATTTTGCTGAGCTCGGTCCTTCCTTTCTGCCATGCAAGTTGTGGCAACGGAATTCACCTCCGTCGTAGATCGCGATGGAGTGTTGATCTGGGCTATTGAAACCCGTGGGGTCTACCAAATTCTGCTAAGTTGAAGAAAAGATTTGCTTGTGCATGTTGCATCAGCGGAATTGATGTCAGCCGTAGATCTTGATCAGGCTCTGATCTTAGCCGTTGAAACCCGTGGGGTCTACCAAATTTCGTTGATTTGAAAAGTTAATTCTCACGTGCAAGTTGCGACAGCGGAATTCACCTCCGTTGTAGATCCTGATCGGTTGTTGATCTGGGCCGTTGAAACTTGCGCCTCCTACCAAATTCCGCTGCTTTGAGAAATTCGTTTGCCTGTGCAGGTTGCGACAGAGCAATTGATATTGGCCGTAGATCTTCATCCTGCTGCTCATCTAACGGTCAATCCTTCCTGCGCGTTAACCCCTTTCCGTTGATTATAATATTTCTTATTTTGACCCCGCATCTTTCCCCAGCGAAATTGTTCGCAGCCGTCGATCTCCATCGACGTCGATCTACACCCTTCACAGTTGCCGGAACATAACCTTTAAGCGGGTTTTCATATATACCTCCTCCATATAACCAGACCTTAGGGAAATTTTTTTATGTTTTCCTTATTCTTGACAAGGGATGGATTCTGATGGAACATGCTCAACTCTCCCTCGAGGCTCATGACATAGAAACCTTTCATCCCTACTCAACATTTTCACTAGCTTATCCCCTTACTGGGGAAATAGAGCAGACGTAGGTGTAAAAATTCCCCAAAATTTAGTGCAGGTGCTAACAACAACAAGCAACTCTGATCATCCATAAAAGCAATATAGATCTCTCATGATATGACACAACAACTAAGCTTAAAATAACATTCTGTCCGATCATCAGTACTTCTTGAAAACAATTTCTAACAAGCAAAGCTAAATGTTTGCAATCTTGCCAAAGATAGGTTATTTAAATATGTCAAGCATCCCTCCAACAGACGTTGCAGGATGCAGAGGGGCATGAAGCTCCACATGGCACTTTTCGGGAAAGCAAAAGACCTCAGAGGTTCTCAAGTTTTGTAGCATTGATGAGTCACATCATTGACTCAGAACCGACCACATATGAAGAAGCATCCATGCACCAAGTTTGGAAGGACGCCATGATGGAAGAATATCAATCCATCATGAAGAATGATGTATGGGAGGTTGTACCGAGACCTGAGGGGAAGCGAGTAGTGACTTCCAAGTGGCTTTTCAAGATTAAGCATGGAGCATATGGCAATGTGGAAAAAACACAAGGCTAGATTTGTTGCAAGAGGATTCTCTCAGAAAGAAGGAGTTGATTACAACAAGACATTTGCTGTCGTGGTTCGATATACTTCCATCAGAACCATTATTGCAAGTGCTTCAACTATGGGATGGAAGCTACATCAGATGGATGTGAAGTCTGCCTTCCTCAATGGTGTAGTCGAGGAAGAAGTTTATCTTGAACAACTAGATGGGTTTGTTGTCCATAAGAAGGAGTCCCACGTATGCAAGCTGAAAAAGGCTCTATGTGGACTCAAGCAAGCACCCCCTGCGTGGTATGGACGGATAGACGAATACTTGGTGAGCTTGGGATTCACCAAGGGTGACGCAAATCCCAATCTTTACTACAAGATTGTGGAAGGTGATCCATTGATTCTAGTTTTGTCTGTCGATGACTTGTTTCTCGCAACTTACAAGAAATGAGAAGCTGATTGCATGGTGTAAGAAGAAGCTTACCTCTGAGTTTGAAATGAAAAATCTTGGATTGATGCATTACTTCTTGGGTCTAGAAGTATCAGAGAGGTAGAAGGAAAATTTCCTAAGTTAAGGAAAATACCATAGTTACATATAATGGTGATATATCTTCCATATCGTGATCTATCGCTTGTATCGCGATAGATTGCCCATATCGTGAGTCATTCCCCTTGGGGATATATCGCCACTAAAAACTCGTGACATTTACGACATTTTGAATATATTGCGATAGATTGAATGTGTCGCGATATATTGGGAATATATCGTGATATTTTGGAAATATCGCCTTGCTAAAAAAAACTGCATGGAATTTGGGAAATAAATCCATGGGTTAAGTTTTTGGCAGTGTTATTAAAACCAGAGATATTAAATACTTAAAGTAATATTAAATTCTTAAAGTAAAAATGACATTCTCCTTAACTTTCATTTTCTATCATTTTACTTAAATTTTAACATTGCCATTAATTGTTTCAGGATGTTTGAGAGTGGTTCCAACTTCATCGGACTTCATATGCCAAAAGTAGAATTTTAGATCCCATTTAGAATTCAACAGACTTAATAGTTTTCAGGATTTCAAGATTGCAACAATTCCACTGGATTTTATCAAGTATGAGGGTATGGGATTGGCATTTAATCAAGCACATCAACCCCTCGATGTACCTTGATGTTGGTGGCATTCACTGTTGAAATCTTTTATCTTGACCTTAATAAAAATGTACCCTTCACTCATTAAGCATGGGAAGTTTTATCAAAATTGTAAAGTGTTGACTAATGTCATTGGAGGATCAACTTCGAGATTTGAGGTAGAGGCAAGGGTTAGAGCCTAAAGGAGGGGGGCATAGGGTGCTATTGACGAATAAGATCCCAATATAGAAAATTATTTTTATGATATGCAGTTATGGGAGGAGATAACTCAAATTGGTTTCCACCTCAGCCCATTACCTTCCACCATAGCGCAAGTAGTTGGAGCTTCCAATTTGATGCCTAACTCATCCAAAGCACCTCCAGGACCCCCTACTGCTTCCAGAGGAAGAATGGTGCCCCTTGGCTATAAAAGGGGTAGAGGGGATCGATGATTCCTACTATTTATCATTGTACTATATAATATCTAGATGCCTCATGAGTCATGATGATTCATCTCTTGAGAGACATTTATTTTGATCATTTGATGTGATTTTCTATCATTCCATCAGGAACATATTTTAGTATTTTCAGTAGTTGATATGTGATCATGATCCACCATTTGACATCTTATGCATCTTATATATTAGTTGTATTTTCATATTTATGTAGCAATGTGTTTATTTGATGTTGTTGTTGCTTTAGATGTTAAAAAAATTGAAAAAAACTGTGTTTTGTATTTTTTGATGCTTTACGACATTTACCGATATTTTCTTACATTTTCGCCGTTGTTGTCGATTAGTTACATTCCGGACCCTCGACGATATATTCATCGACACGATATATGTAAATATGGAAAGTACACCATCGATATACTGAAGAGATTCAGAATGTTGGACAGCAAGTCCATGGTTACTCCGATTGATACAAACCTGAAGAAGTTGAGGGACTCGGCTTCAGAATCCGACTTGATTGATCCCACCATGTATTGCCAGTTGATTGGATCGCTAATGTATGTGACGAACACCAGAGCAAATATATGTTTTGTTGGGAATACTCTCAACCAGTTCATGAGTGAGTCGAGGCAGATTCATTGGACTACCGCAAAACATGTACTCAGATATTTGTGTGGCACCGTGGGATATGGATTGAGATATGCTTCAGAATGTGACTTGAGATTGCAAGGTTTTTTAGATTCAGATTGGGCCGGATGTGTTGCAGATAGGAAGAGTACTTCCGGATGTTGCTTCATTTTGGGTTTTGCAGTTATTTCTTGGTGCAGCAAAAAGCAGACCTTAGTAGCACTCAGTACAACAGAGGCCGAGTATATGGCTGCTAGCACAACAGTTCGAGAAACAATATGGCTTTGAAAAGTGTTTGAAGGATTGTTTGGTCAGATTCTAGAACCAACTACGATTTACTATGATAACCAGAGCTGTATACAGATGTCAGTGAATCCTGTGTTTCATGATAAGTCGAAGCATATAAAGATTCTATATCATTTCATTTGTGATATGGTGTAGAACAGTGCGGTCAAGCTACAGTACGTGCCGATAGATGACCAGACTGCCGATATACTTAGCAAGCCTCTTCCCATGACAAAGTTTGAATACTTTAGTGGAAGAATTGGAGTAGAAGAAAATGTATCCCTCCTTGAGAGGGAAAGATGATTCAGACATCTACCTTGCTCTTACACTAGTCCTTCTACTCGTTCTGGTTTTCATCCTGGCATGGGAGAAATCCCATCGACATTTGAGACGAGCAGGTAGTAGATGGTTGTGTACCCTGGTGCCTCTACTCGTTCTGATTCTCAGCCTGGTATGGGAGAAATCCCATCAGCAAGGGAGACAAATAGGTAGTAGATGGTCGTGTACATTGGTGCCTCTGCTCGCCCTGGTTCTTAGCCTGGTACGGGAAAAATCCCATCGACATTTGAGACGAACAGGTGGTAGATGGCCATATGAAGCATGTCCTGGTTCTCAGGGACTTATAGTAGATCAGATGTTGATTACTGTACTCTTCGATGGATTGTGTAGAGTTGCTGAGCTAATGGATCCACCAATGGACTAAGTGAATCAAACACATGACGACACCACTCGATGGACTGAGATTGTGTTGACAATCTTCAGTATGTATAGAGATGATTGAGACAGTGGTGTGAACGAATTTTTGAACCCACGATGAATCGAATAAGCCACGAATAATTGAATTTAATATATGCGGACGATTTTTACAATAAGAGAGAAAGACCTCTTATAGGTCTAAACACACCATTTCGATGGAATGGTGTGACCCTACGATAATATTACATTTAATAATTAAAATATTTGTTCTTTAACAACCTAGATACATAACATTGCCGTCGTCTTTTAGAACACTTTGTCCTCAAAGCAAGGGTAAGGACAGATGTTGTTGAGGACAAGGGGAATTTCCAATGGTTGGCTTTGGAGTGATTCGGTCTACCCAAAGAGCATAGTAGTGCTGGGTGTGCCAATCCTTGTGATGGGAAGCCACTGTATTTTTCAGAATATTTATCAGGTTTTTGTTGGAGGATTCAACAAGTCCATTGCCCTGAGGATAATAATTAGCAAAAAATTTGAGCTTGATCCCCTTTTCAAGGGCCTAGCTTGTGAGGTCAATGGACGTGAAGTAAGATGCATTGTCAAAAACGAGATATTCAGGGATGCTGTAACAAATATAAAATACAATATTAATTAGACTATTAGGTTACTAGTGAAAGGGTTACAACCCTTTCACTAGTAACCTAATAGTCTAATTAATATTGTATTTTATATTTGTTACATTGCCACTCCCTTTAAGGGAGCTTTGTCCTCAAAGCTCAAGTATTCCTTAATGTCATACAACCCTTTCACTAGTAACCTAATAGTCTAATTAATATTGTATTTTATATTTGTTACATTGCCACTCCCTTTAAGGGAGCTTTGTCCTCAAAGCTCAAGTATTCCTTAATGTCATCCTTCATTCTGAATCGGTGTCATCCTTCATTCTAAATCGGTTTTGGTATTAGAATCGAATGAGATTTCTGGTGCAGAGACTTGCACTTCCTCTCCATTGGTGATTCTGCACTGTATTGTCTGATTGTTCCTACATTTATGGCTTGGGGTCCAGTCATCACCGCATCGACGACATGTGTTTTTCTTCTTTTTCTTTTTATTATCAGAGAACCGTTAGATGACTTTGATCTATTTTCCATTTTATAGGCGTATGATTGAGGTTTGTGGCATTGACGACCGAGAGACCGAGTATCTGCACAATACCTACATTGTTTCTCTTTTTCTTGTCGATAATGGCTATCGCCTTTTGTTTTTATTCCTTCCAATTTGTGTTTTGTGGCTTTTGCTTTATGTCTTGCTACTTCTATGTTAGGTATGTCATGTAACTTTAACTCTTTTTGGAGGTATGGTTTAAGACCCCCTAAATAGGTTTCGAGTCTTTGCTTGTCAGACAACCCAACTACTCGTGCTGATAAGGATTCCCATTGATGAGTGAATTCCTCAACGTTTCCGACTTCTTGTAGTCTGGTAAGTTTACTAAAAAAATCATTTTCTTTGATTCCTTGAAACCTATTAAAAAAATCATTTTTGAACAAGTTCCAGGTGTAGGTAAAATTATCTCTCTTCCACCATAAGTACCAATTATAGGCGTACGCTTCCATATGCATTGACGCATATTTCACCTTCTCCTCGTCAGCTTGAATGTTGTAAATGTCGAAGTATTCTTCTGCTTTGTGTAGCCAAGCAACGCATTGGTCTTCACCCCCATTGTATTTCGAAAACTCTATTTTTGCCTTAGGTGGGTGCACTTTGTAAGGGCGGCGTTGATTTCCTTTTGCCTTATGGTTTGATGGTGGCTCGGAACTACTGGACGATGAAAGTGACATATTTGAATTGCTTCGTTGTTCGCGGTGATTTTGAGTTTTCTTATTCTCTACTATTTTACTGATAGCGTCTATTTTGCTGTTTAATCGTGCCTCCATCTCTGGCAGTACTTGTGTTTCTATCTCTTGCTTAAGCGTCGCATTGTTAATCTTTATTTATTTTTGCAAGTCTTCTTGATTCTTTGCGAGTGTTTCCTGGTTGGCAACATGAAATGAGGCATCTAACATGTCTGGATTGCTGACTTGGCCCGGACTGGGTATGAGTCTTTGTAACATCTCGATTAATGTATTATGGTTTTGCGTCATGGTGCTCATGTTCTGTGTTAAGGTGTTTATGGTTTGAGTCATGGTACTCATTTTGTCATCCAAATCTTTTTGTTTTTCGTTCAGGATGTCAAATTTTTCATCCGGCCTTCTTTCTAGTACCAGAACAAGCTCGTCTTTGAGTAAAGTATTGTTATTTTGCATCTTTTCCTTCAAGACTTTTAGGTCAACGATAAGGGACCTGGTGTCCTTTTGCACTTTTTCGATTTTATCTTTCAGTTCTGCCATGGTCTTGGACCTTGTATGCGGAGGTGTGTATTTCAACGCTATTTTGGCTTTCAAGGTGAAGTTTGAATAATAATATATTAATTAATTAATTAATTAATATTATTATTATTATTATTTTTGTTTTTAAACTATATAATATTTTGTATATATATTTTTTTGAAGTTTTAAAAAATAAATATTATAATAATATATACTATTTGATTTTATTTAAATATTGTTTTTTTTGTTTTGTTTTTTTGCAGGTTTTGGTTTTGTGTGGAGGAGAAGGAATATTGGCGTGGAGGAGATAGGGCGATGGAGCTACTGGGACTGCGCAAGTAGGATAGAGCAGCAACGGGCGTGGTTGGAGCGGAAGCTTGGGCGAGCAGGCAGAGAACTGGATGGCGTGGGAAGATGGCAGGAAGGAGGTGTGAGTGACGCTGAGGGGAAGCGCTGGAAGGTGGCGCGGGAGAGGGAGGGACACGGTGGTGTGTGGGAGTGGAGGTGGAGCAGGAACGAGACGCTGTGGTGGAATGCTGGAGCGGACAGGGAGCAGGCGCAGCTGAGGAGGAGCTCGCACGAAGGGAAGAAATTGCAGGTGGGAGCGCGAGGATGGAGCAGCTTAGGCGATGGGGAGGTGGGCGTGAAGCTGGAATGCACAGGTGTGGGTAGGAGGAACATCGCGTGCGTGGGAAGGGTAGAATGAAGGCAGGTGCGTGGTGGAGGGAGAATGGGGGAGTGTCGTGGGGAAGAGCGAGGTCGCTGCAAGGGGTGGGGAGAAGGTTTATTAGAAGTTGGGTAAGTGGAGAAAGAGTGCGCAGAATAATTTTTTTTTTGGAGCAAGGATGTAAGTGTTTGATGAGAGATGTGAGCGGAAGGGTGATGTGAGATGAGCCGAAACCGAGCTCAAGTGGGAGGAGCTGAATCCGAGCTTAGTGTTGGAGGAGCCGAATCTAAGCTTAGGTCGAAGGAGCCGAATCCAAGCTTTGATACCAAATGGAGCAACCGAATCCGGACAATGGACGTGAAGTAAGATGCATTGTCAAAAACGAGAAGGACAATGGACGTGAAGTAAGATGCATTGTCAAAAACGAGATATTCAGGGATGTCGAACCTAGTGACGGTTTGACTTTCAAGAAAGGATATCAATTGGTTCGTATTGCATAGTTTAAGAGAAACTGCTTCAACCCACTTGGTAAAATAACTAGTGGCTGTCAAGATGTACTTGTGTTGCAGGGAAGAAACAGGGTTGATGGGTTCGACAAAATCCAACCCTATTGCTGAAATGGAAACTGGACTGCTACTGGCTGCAAAGGGAAGGCATGTTTGTTGACTTTGCTAGCACACTTCTGGCAAGGCTCACATTTTTGGACATACGCATGAGCATCTCTGAATAAGGTAGGCCAATAATATCTTGCTCTGATGATTTTGTGAGCTGTCGTCTCTCCTGAGAAATTCCCACCTGCAGGTTCTGCATTAAATTGGAAAATGGTATCATCGGTTTGATCCTTTTCTAAACATCTGAGAAAAACTCCATCGTAGTTTTTCCTAAACAGAACATTTTCAACAAATTGATATGGAGCTGACTTTAACCTTAATGCTCTACGTTTTTTAGAGTCAAGGGTTTCAGGGGCAAACCCATGATTTAGAAAAAACTTAATGTGATCATACCATTCAGATGTTGTAGTTTTAATTGCATTAATAGCACCTGTGGGTACAGCTTCCTCCTGCTCCCATTTGGTTTGCTGATCCTCAGGGTCGTTCGATTGGGCGAAGAGTAGACATAGACCTTGTCCTTTGACAATCTTTGCTGGCTTGATCTCCAAGTCGTATTCTTGCAATGCCGTCATCCAATGAGCTCTCTTCTCACCTAATTCCTTCTGGACAAGAACATTTTGAATGGCGCGTAAGGGACAATCACCTTAGTCCTCGATTTCGGTAGATATGGCCTATAATGTTTCACCGATTTGTAAATTGCGTAGGCCTGTTTATTGATTTGGGAATAGTTGAGCTTGACTCCTTTAAACGTCGAATTCATAAAAGAAATGGGTATCTCAGCGTCCTCAAGATTCTTTTGTGTTAGGACAGATGTGTAAGAAAAGTCAGTAGCGAAGGTATAAAGTATAAAACCTCTGTTGAAATTTGGAGACATTAGAGCAGGTGCTTCTGCGATGGCTTTCCTGATTTCAACAAAAGCATTCCTTTGTTCTTCGGACCATTTAAACTGTACATCTTTCTTAACTAAATGTTGCAAGAGTTTAACAACTCGGGAAAAATTTGGTACAAACCTGCGAACAAAATTGATCTTACCCAAGAAGGACTGCATTGCTTTTCGGGAACCAGGGAGGTCGGTCTTTGAGATTGCTTCAATGCGCTCTGGATCAATAATCATGCCTTCCTTGGAGACAATGAAACCTAATAGCTTACCTTCCGTGACTGCGAAGATAGACTTCTTGGGGTTGAGGGAAATCTCGTATTTCCTGCATCGTTCGAACACCTGTTTTAGAGCAGACAAATGTTCATGTCGTTTTTAAGAATAAATTGTTATATCATCTAAATATACAACGACAAAATTATGAATTAAGCCCCTGAAAGGTATATGCATAGCTCTCCGGAACGTAGCTCCTGCATTTATCAGCCCGAATGGCATTCGCCTGTAAGCAACTGTTCCCCATGGGGTTCGGAATGCTGTTTTAAGCTGGTCATCGGGGGCAACCAGGACTTGGTTATACCTTGAGAAACCTTCAAGGAGTGAGAACATTTCAGACCCAACTACCTTCTGTAGAATCTGCTCCATAGGAGGAACATGATAATTGTCCTTCTCGAAAGCTCTGTTCAAGTTTCTGAAGTCAACACAGAGCCTGATTGCCCCATTCTTCTTTCAAACGGGTACCAGGTTGGCGATCCACTGCGTATATCTGACATAGAATATGATTCTTGCTGTCAGTAACTTATCGAGCTCTTTCTTAACAGAAGGTTCCAAGCTGGGATGCATCTTCCTCAGTTTCTGTTGGTATGGTCTCACTTCAGGTTTAATCGAGATATTGTGGTGCATGATGCTGGTATCAAAAGTTTTGAGTTCGTCATACATCCAGGCGAAGACCTCTTTGAATTCCCTGCATAACTTGAGAAAGCCTCTCCTTTCTTCATCGGAACAATAAATTCCGAGGTTAATGAAGCGAGGATTTTGTTCAGTTCCCAGATTGACAGCTTCATAATTGAGGGATGAGTTCTAGGTCTTACAGTTGGTCGTTTGCCTGAACTTGTCTTGTAGATCGTAAAACTTTTCTAAATTGATGACTGACTTTGGAATAAGATTGGAAGGATCAGACAAGGATTTTTCATGTTCAGCCTCATCAATAGCCATACCTTGGAAGGTGTCCTGGGCTGAAAGAAAGTCCAGTATCTGCTGGTCGTCGTCGAATACTTTCCAATTCGTGACATTGTCTGGAATGGAAGGCCTGTACATCGGCTCAATTGAAAAACTTTGTGGAGATAAACCTTCAGGCGGGATCAACCTAGATGTAGTATTGCCCATAAGATCAACATCGAAATTCTGTGATCTAGGGACCGATTTGATATTGAATGCTAGAAAAAAGCAAGTAAGGTCTCTGATCAACTTCTGATAATTGATTAAACGAGGAGACAATCAATGTATTTGGTTTCTCACATGCTTTACTATAATCTCAGAATCTCCTACGCATTCAATTACCTTTGCACCCATGTCAATGGCTTTTCTGAGTCCTTGGACTAGTGCCTCGTACTCAACTAAGTTGTTGGTGCACTCGAACTCCAGTTTGCATGCAATCATTGTTTGGTCCTGTTTGGATCAGGTTGTGTCCTCATTGATCCAAACGAGACCAAAACGATGATTGCATGCAGATTGATCCCCAAATTGGGGCGGTGGTCTTATGCCAATAAAGTCTTTTTCAAAAAAAAAAGAGGAATCTTGGTGACCTATGTTTGGAGATCCAGAGTA
Organism: Pseudotsuga menziesii; assembly: GCA_001517045.1. NCBI lineage: Eukaryota > Viridiplantae > Streptophyta > Pinopsida > Pinales > Pinaceae > Pseudotsuga > Pseudotsuga menziesii. The sequence goes on along the minus strand of LPNX011062124.1, from coordinate 222,594 downwards.
TGCTTAGGTTTGATTCCAGGTCCAACTTAAACTGTGTGCCTATGCTTACCTGAGGGTGAGAGATCCTTATTATCCTTCGTGCCTCTTGAATCAAATTTGCATCATCTTTAAATTGATCATGCATGGGAATATGCAAATGATTTTGATAATTCTGTTTGTTGGTTGCATTTTTATGTAAATGTTTTCTGTAGTCTCAGGTTAAACTATTTGTTTACTGACATGTTATTTGTTGAAGCCTCGGATGTGTAGGTTTGCTGGAATGGGTCCAAGGCTCACAACAAAGGATGAAAACCTAGCCAAAGGCTTCAGGTAATCCTACGCAAGTACTACCCTATCCTCGAGCTGTTTGGTGTGGTTAACACGCACGGATACTAAGGCCTCCGCTGGCACCTATGGTTCTCAATCTTGAAAGGATCTGTTTTTCAATGAAGGAAAACTAAATAGGTGAGAAAAGTAAAAGGAAAATTTAATCTAACTGTGAGGAAAACCTAAACTAAGTCTATACTACTCTAAGAAAGATGTTTTGGTTTGTTCTCAAATTAACCTGAGATGAAAGAATGATAAGTATTTATTCAGATTTAACAAAAATGTAAACAAGATTGATTACTTATCAATTCAATTTACAATCAACCAACAAAAGTTTGACTGACAACAACTTGAAATTAACACATTCAAGGTCAACTTGTAATCAATATGTCAATTGAAAAATTAACATATATCATCGAATTTATTGTGTAATCATTTGCAGAAATAGATAAAGATTTTAATAGAATAAACTCTTTTAACACTTTGTCAGTACACGAATCATTAGCAGAGAAAAATCAAGGCTATAAATAAATGCACTTATTGTTCGCAAAAGATTAACAGTAACAGCGATCTATCTGAAATGGAAAAACCATTATTTGTCAAGGAAATTTAATCAAATCAACAGAAAGAGATTTGAAAGAATAACGTCACTGGATTAAATAAAGTTTGGAAAAAATTACAAAAACCTCAAGTAAACAGAGTATCTCCAATCTCTTGTCCAGACTTTTCCCTTCCAAAAAAAATCCCCTTCTACATGTGAAGTCTACCCTTTAAATAACAATTACAAAAGGACGAATCCCCATGAAACTGGGATCACAAGATCCACATAGAATTAGTAGCCAAGAAAATCTTGCCACTTATTCCAAATCTCCAACAATTCGTCTATGTTTGGGTATTTCACAGATTCAAACCCAAGCTGAATATTGCACCTAAAATTCTCCATTTCATTTTTGGCCAACTTATGCCAAAGACGGATGAAAATGTGGATCTTGCCTTGCATAGTAAATGGTTGCCTTATCAACCGATCCACGTCCCCAATGCTGATATGATCAAGTTCTTTAATCTTTTCCTTAGCTTCCTCACATCTACGTTCAACCTGCTCGATCATTAACTTCGAAGGACAAGCATTTTCGATCAGCTCCATGGTAGGGAAATGTAGTGCTTCCATGATGTTGTCAACCGTGTACCATCTTCCCTCGCAAATTGCCTGTGCTTTCTTCATGGAATCTTACCAGTTACACCAGTATCCAAGACATTGCCAG
>LPNX011062124.1:71597-220861 GCA_001517045.1 Pseudotsuga menziesii | reverse complement strand
TTTATATTATATAATTGCCGTCCCCAACCTGCCGTCCCCTGAAAAATTGGGGGTGCGCTCTAGCCGTCCCGGAAACTCGTCCCCTCGTCCCCTGCGTCCCCCCGTCCCCGAGACTAGTGCAACATAGATCTTTGCCAATTCAAAATAGCATCATAAGCTTTGGAAGCTTGTTCTCTATTGGTTGTCTGGTCTTGAAGCACAACAAAAATCTTACCAAAAGCAACATAAGTCTCAAAAATGTCATCCAGAGCAATGTTGAAAAAGTCGGCCTCGGCAAAAAGTCGGCAAGGGTCCCGAATACAACTTCTCGGCAACATCGGCAAAAAAAGGGAAAAATCGGGAAAAGTCGGCAAACATTAAAAAATATAAAATACATTCATTTTTTTCAGAATTTTAAACATTTAAAGCAACAATAACATCAGATAAACACATTGGAACATAAATATGGAGAAAGCATTGATATATTTCATCATCATGTAGTCATGCCAAATGTAAAATGATACATCAAAGTCAATACTGTATCATGAAACATCATACTTGTCCAATCAATGACTCAAAAGTGGATAACCAATAAAACATGACATCACATATATAAATGTATTCGAGGAAAACTAGCATATAGCTATCTAATATCAATGCTCTCTTCCTGAGTTTTCCATTCATACTTCATATTTTTCCCTACTCCAATGATTAGGTTTATATAAGGTTTTCCTAAATGCTTTTTATTTGTCCCTCCATCTTATGACTTAAACCTAATTTTTGAAAGGTATATTTTATTGATTTGGTTGTCAGCAATTAAACGTATTACTTGTTTTGTATTGGTGATAAATCATAGATGTATTTTTCACTCCCAAATTCAATTTCCGACATGAGCCTCACATTAGCCCTAACTCATCTAACACTTGAAACATTGCTCTTTTTTTCCTACAATGTGTTAGATGATCACTCAAAATATGTTTGCTCAAAAAATTCCCTAATAGTGGAAAAAGTAATTCAATTACTATTGTGATCTTTGATAAACGGATACATATTTTGTATAGATTATCCTTGCATGGCTTGATATTCAAATACAACAAAGTTTTGAAATATTTATACGGTAGAGGAAAGGTGTTGGTATACGACAAAATGGCTAAAATGGAAATTTTTTGGAAAATTAGCCATTTTAGCCATTTTAGCAAAAATGGAGATTTTTTGAAAAAGTCGGGAGTTTTTGGAAAAAGTCAGGAGTTTTTAGAAAAAGTCGGGACTTGCCATTTTTAGCCTTTGCGACTTTTTTGGAAAAAGTCGACTTTTTGGAAAAAGTCGCGATTTTTTGGAAAAAGTCGCGACTTTTTGAAAAGTGAAAAAGTCGGCGATTTTTCAGAGAGTTTTTCAACACTGATCCAGAGTCTTAAACATTTCAGTTATTAAATCATGATGCTCTTGATTGACCTGGATAGCCAAATCTTGAAACTCCTGCTTAGAAAACCTAAAGACTGCAGAGGAAGCTGCACTTGTAGTTGCATCTTCACATTTTCTTATCAACAAATCTATCCTTTAGATATTAGCGGCATTCATAGTTCATTCATTTTGCAATTCATCCTGGAGAGGCATTCTTGAGCTGCAACTCTTTGAAATTGTCTTCAGATGCTTTCTCGAGATTTGCCACATGAGTTTTATGCTCTCTCTTGCCCTCATCCAGTTCTTTCTCCATCCTTTTCATTTCCTCTTTCCTTTTGTCAAACTCCTTATTCAATGTATTAACTGCATGGAGGTTTGCACTTGCAATTTCACCTAAAGCAGCAGCTGTATCCACTGCATCTTACCTAAGGATCCCCAGACTGCTGAGTCCAGATTATTTGATTGGTGACAGATGCATCCATACCACCTTGATCCCTGCATCTCTTTTTGGCTTTTCTAATGACTGCTTTATCAGACTTGCTGTAGAAATAGTCCCCAAGAGAGATTACAATATCCTCATCAAACTCAGCTGTTGACTCAGTAAATGAGGAAGTCCCAATCACTATGGAAACCAAAGAGGGCGTTTGAGTGACAGTGGGAGGAGGCATAGGCATAGTAATGTGGGTGGTAAGTAAAGGAGAAGAAATGTTTTGAACAACAACTGTTTCAAAAGTTGAAGAGAACATTGGGATGGAACTTGAATGCTAACAGTTGGAAGTGATGATGAAGGCATTAAGATCTTTTCAGAAACAGATGATGATGCTAGAGTAAATGAAGGTAGGTGCAGAGGAGTCTTAAAAAATTGGGCTTCTTCAATAGTAGATTGTAGCATGGGGGGTTGGACTGAGATAGGTGTGATAGGGGCAGATGTGGAAGTCAAAGTATGGTAAAGTTGAGACAGTGAGGGTGATGGGGTTGCTCTAGCAGGCAAAGTAGATAGAGTTTGGATGGATGAAAGGAGTAATGCTAAAGTCAAAGAGTTAGACACAGAAGTGGATTGTGAAATTTTGGGAACAGGGATATAATTCTTCTCACCATTACCATTGAACAAATTTGTAAATGCTTGTAAATATTCATCTACTTCTTTAGTGCCAGGCATGGGGGGAAGTAGTTCTTCTTCAATATCAGAATCAGTTAAGTCTATGGTAGGAGTCGGAGAAGAAAGAACCTGAATCTTCTGTCCTTTAAATGGCTTATCCTTAGCCATCGCTTGATCATCACCTACCGGGGTAACTACAGTAGTCACCTGAATGTCAAGAATAGGCTTAGCAATCGCTTAGCAATCGCAACTACGTGATTATCCAATACAGAAGTTATCTGTGCCAATTTCTGCTTTGACTGCTGAGATGTATGCATCATAACCTTCAGTTGTTGAGAGACTATCACTTGTGGGAGATCTTGCATAGGAGCTTTGCCCTTATTCCCCTTTGTATAAGTCACTACTGATAGAACCTTTGTTGCTTGGGCTTCCTGCTCTTCCCTGTCCTTTCTTAACTTTTCCAGGAGGTCCAATTCCATTGCCTTGTAGCTCCGAATCCTGTCTTTGAGTTCCTTTTGATGCTGTAAGATGTGACTCTGTTCCTCTTTGCTTTTGGCCCTGGTCAAGCCCTCCGAAAAGGTATCTACCCCCTGGTAGATAGAGTCATCAGGGAGTTCCTCATGAATATAACCACTCTTGACATGGTTCTGCTTGAAATGAGCATCAAGAAATCCTTTGGGGTCATGTTTTCTTTTGCTAGCAAAACCAAGCTTCAAGGAAACTATATGATGACTTAGCTCTGCAGCCCAGGTCGAAGTTGGGATGACCAATGATCCAAGGTTCAGAGGGAATTTGGGCCAACCTTTTCTTTTGGGGCCAATAAGTTTCTTGTAAATCCCTTCAGTAATGGTCTGGAAAGATACCTCTTTAATGACCAACCTGTCAGGGACAATCTTGGCCAACATATGGATAGTATTGCTGCCCCAAATTTTGAAATATGCAAAAGACTCGCCAACATACCAGTCACCCGTTGTAGCAATAAAGGTCTTGGCTTCAGCTGAAAAGGCGGGAGCTTCCTTTTTGAAGATTGAAAAATAAATGCTGTCAAGGAAGTGTTCACAAATATCATGGAACCTGGCTGCATAACTAGTATCCCACAATTTTGAATGGTAAATAGGCACCAGAGGGGCTGGTAAAGTCCAGTTCCATCCCAAATTGGGATATTGGAACTCAGTGCAGAATACGTCAATAACGAAGGCTGAAAAGAAGAAATTCGGTTTTTTCCGGGCAGTAGTCTTTTGATAATCCTGGATAACCGTTTTAAGCTCCAGTGACAAGATAGAAGCCCATGGGAAAGATTCCCCAGTAGCTAGGACGTGATGAGCTATTGGAGCCCATTCAACTTTAAAAACAGAGCAATTAGGAAGATCATAAAGTCTACATAACATGGCTGCTAGTAAAGAATAGGGTTCCCTAAACTAGGTGACCGGATAAAGGTCGTCTTTTCTCTGCGAGAACTTACTAGGTTCACTCATCCAAGATTTTAACATTTCATCAAAATTGAACCTGGTCTTAGAGGCTTGGGCAAATTCTGCGTTGAGGGGTTGTATAGCTGGTTTAAGGGCATAGGCTCTGGTAAAGACCTCGGGACGGAAGGTAGCTAGCTGCGACCTCGCACTATCATTGAAGGAATGGTCTTTAGGGTTTGCGTGTTCCACAATCCATTTTCCCGCGTCATTATAAGGAAGGATGGCAGGTTTGGCAGCAATGGCGTGGAGTCCAAAATTCCTAATTCTTTGGTAGGTCGACTGGTTAGTTTGTATGTCTGAGAGGTCGTCATTGTCAAAAATTGAGTATACCCTGGACCATTCAATTTGATAAGTTTCAGTGACTTTGCCGCTGGTGTCAGAGAAAATACCAAAGTTTTGGTCTTTGGTCAGCATGTCCTTTTGAAGGCTCTTGCAGCGGGTAATTCGAGCCGTTTTTTGGAAATTGAAACACTCTGTTTAAACGCATAAGCAGTAAATCAAGACTAATTCAAACAAAGCTACAATAAAAGATTAAGCGAAGAAATGAATAAGAAACCAACCTGAGATCGACCGAGACTGTGAAAACGTTTTCTGGTAAAAAATCACAGTGAAAACCCACGCAGCGCAGTAATTCGTAACAGTAAAAATGGTAAAGAAAATATAAAAGACCTGCCTATATATAGATTTTCCTTGGGTCAAATTAAGATCGTAGGATTAAAATGAATAAACGGTCGAGATTAAATCTTGCGGGGTACAAATAGGGTTCCCTAAACTAGGTGACCGGATAAAGGTCGTCTTTTCTCTGCGAGAGCTTACTAGGTTCACTCATCCAAGATTTTAGCATTTCATCAAAATTGAACCTTGTCTTAGACGCTCGGGCAAATTCTGCGTTGAGGGGTTGTATAGCTGGTTTAAGGGCATAGGCTCTGGTAAAGACCTCGGGACGGAAGGTAGCTGCGACCTTGCACTATCATTGAAGGAATGGTCTTTAGGGTTTGCGTGTTTCACGATCCATTTTCCCGTGTCATTATAAGGAAGGATGGCAGGTTTGGCAGCAATGCTGTGGAGTCCAAAATCCCTAATTCTTTGGTAGGCCGACTGGTCAGTTTGTATGTCTGAGAGGTCGTCATTGTAAAAAATTGAGTATACCCTGGACCAATCAATTTGATAAGTTTCAGTGACTTTGCCGCTGGTGTTAGAGAAAATACCAAAGTTTGGGTCTTTGGTTAGCATGTCCTTTTGAAGGCTCTTGCAGCGGGTAATTCGAGCCATTTTTTGGAAATTGAAACACTCTGTTTAAACGCATAAGCAATAAATCAAGACTAATTCAAACAAAGCTACAATAAAAGATTAAGTGAAGAAATGAATAAGAAACCAACCTGAGATCGACCGAGACTATGAAAACGTTTTCTGGTAAAAAATCACAGTGAAAACCCACGCAGCACAATAATTCGTAACAGTAAAAAAGGGAAAGAAAATATAAAAGACCTGCCTATATATAGATTTTCCTTGGGTCAAATTAAGATCGTAGGATTAAAATGAATAAACGGTTGAGATTAAATCTTGCGGGCTACGAGATCAAAACGCGAGATTTAAATTTTATTCACCATCCCGCAACCCGCCTTCTGCAATTGCGGGATGCGGGATGTGGGATCACAAAATGCCAAATTTTATTTAACCCTTTCCGCAATCCGCATCCCGCAAATTGCGGGTGGCGGGATCATGCAACAAAAATCATAAATCAAATTACTTCCTGCAATCCGCAATCCCGCAATTGCGGGATGAACAACTGGACTCATAAAAATACTTCTGCTCCCGCACTCCGCATTGCGAATTGCGGGATGGAAAACTTGCAAATATTAAGCTTCAAGATCTCGTAATCTGCATTGCGGGTTGCGGGATGGACATAGTTTTTGGGAAAAGATAGTCTTCCGCAAATCACCGAAAGCACACAAAACATGCATAAATTTAAAAAATTTAACTAAGTCAAATCATAGAACCCATGATAAACGTTATGGGGACCCCAAAACGACTTAAGGAATTGATGAAAGTTACATTTGCATGCAAAATTTTGGCTCCCGTGTTTTAGGTAAAACATGGGATCTGTTATTCCTACAACAGTACCCTGATTAGCTAGGGGCTTATTTGACTTGGTCCCAGTCCAAGTACCCTAGATAACTGCTAGAGGTGTGTACTGGTTGGTCCCAGACTAAGAATCTCTTCGGTGTAACTGATCAGTAGGCCCAAGTGATCAACTAGGGGTTTTTGCCATGGCTTTGTACTGCTTGGTCCTAGACGAAGATCCGTAGATAATTGCTAGGGGCCCCAGATACCTGCTAGTGACTACACAACCTGGTTAATTGACCAACAACCCTAGTTAACTGACTAGGGTGCCATCGCCCCAGAGAACGGCTCTTGCAGTTGCATTATCTTTAACAACGAGGGCTTTGGATCTTCTTAGGTTAGCATCTCTCTACAGAAATACAGTAGCTCATTGCAAGAGTTATCTGCATCAAGGTAGTCTACTATGTCGAGAACTGCTACTATTAGATGCCATGCAAGTACAATTTCATCCCTAAAGACCATTTTATGATGGGGAAGTTATTGTATGGCATTTGGACAGTAAAAATGGATTAACGCTCAAGTATGGTTTAGCTTTAGAGGATGCCTTTTTGCATTTTGATAGAGAATTTTCAAATTAAGGGAGGGCTAGCTTGTTTTATTGCTGTTTGGAGCCAACCTATGTCATCTCAGTTTGGAGCCGACCTATGTATACATGCTTTGGTACTACCTTTGCCATTTTGGATTGAAGAAGTATACATATAATACCATCTTTGCACCCATTTTGTTGGTCACTTCAAGTATTGCGTTTTCTTTGTTCTCCACGAGCAATAGATGACACAATTCTATGGTTCTTTTATGTGCATAGTTTTAAATATTAGAGTCGAACTGGGAATTGGTCAATGGTTCAACTTGGAATCGGAATGGGTAACGAGTCAGTCATAAATCGACTAATTTGAATCTAATGACTTGGTTAACGAATCGGTCATAAAATATTTAAATTTTAAAGTAAAACAACATTTTCAAGATTTTAAATTAAGACACCCCATAATTTTGTTCTTGATCAAAATGCAATTATGGATTCGCCTTAGTAAAGTCCTAATTATTGCCAAACTGAATAAGGTGATCTGCTGTTTTAGTGACTATAACTTTAATAGCTCTGCTGATCCAAACTAGGGACCAGAAGGAATGAACCATCTAATCCAAGTTTGAGATTGCCATCTTCACTTGAGATTGGATTGTAAATAGTAACTAATTTTGTGCCATTTGCAAATTTTCCCTTCACTTGAACTGATTTAAGAAGACGAGCAACAACAAGAAACATATGGTGCCTTACTTTCAACTGATTAATAATAGATATAAATTTGCACAACGATAAGAGGAATACATGAAGGAGATAAAGGGTGTGGGGGGGTCAATTTTATGCCTAGGGTTTGGTTAGGTTAGGCTAAAATTAAACTAAAAACAAAATTGCTATGTTTTTTAAGTCTATGGGTCCCCACATGAACTTCCTAGAAAAACGGCCGAATTTTGACGTAAATCGATCGATCCGATCGGTTTGCTACTGAACTGTCGACTGAACCGATTTGCAGATTGAGTTGATTTGGATACCCATCAAACCGGTAAATCGATTGAAACCGAAATTGATTTGACTGAGTTTTAAAACTATGCATACGTGCATTTCTAACTTATATTTAGATTGAACTATTGCAATTTAGCCAATAGTCAGGATTTCACACATTAAAAGTCTGAGGTGAGGGGTTTGTGTGGTAGATAATAAATGCATGCATCAATGATGTGTGACTTGATGGAGCGTGTTACGCCTCAAAGTATGTGCAACATTCCCTATAGCCCCTCAGGGGAAGGGGTTCTTTTTTCCTATATAAAGACCACGATTTTAGCATAAAGTGTTGATTTGGGGCTAATAACCCCTTATCTTGTCGAGGACGGTCTTCTTGATTTCCACCTCTAGGTGGTGCGTGCCCTACAAGGGTTGGTGCCCTTTGGTGGCTAATCACTTAGATGCATGACCACCCTCATTTATTTGCCATGTAAAAGGTGATAGCATTTGTTTAGCACACCTTATTTGTTCACTTGGACCTATTTTAGCCCCCCTGGGTTTTGTACCCACAAATTGTACTTATTGAAAAAGCCTACAAGGATAATGGAGCACACTGAGGGCACACATTTAGTTGGGGCATGACGTCCTCCTTTTGGCACACCTAGCACTTGGTGTTGCACTCTTATATTGTTATTTTATGTTTTTTTAGTGGCTTAGTCCCCAAAGCTGTGGGTGGGCAGGCCAAACGATATATATTTTTACATTATCTTGGAAGCTAATGACTTAAAATTAGGTGAGGCTAGTCTTATATAAATAGAGCCTCCCTCTCATTGTAAAAACACAACAATATATGGGATTATTATGATATCTTTTCTTTTTCTACTAGTCTATTGGAGTCTTTGATGCTATGTGCACATCTCCTGGATGATTCTTTTTGCTTAAGGACAAATGAAGGTGTTTTCTAGGGGCTTAATTTACACATGCTTTGGTTGAAGCTACAATTGGTTGTAATAACTCAAGCTCAAGATTACCCTAAAGTTATTTCCTTGCTCATTTCTTGGTGAATGTTGGTAAGTCTTAATTCTAGCCCTAGTTTGATGACGCTTTTATGGTGCATTATGCTAAATTGTTATTGTTTCTTGTTAGCATTTTGTCAACTTTGTATGAGGAGACTATCCTATCAAAGGAAGTCTCCACTGTTGATTGGGCCTTGGATTGCTTTGCTTGCCTTAATTAGGCTTCTTCTACCTAACCTTTGAGTTTGCTAGTTGATGCTCTAATTTTAAGTATTGGGAGCTATTTCTAGAGAGGGATGTTGGTACCGATCTCTCGATGCCCTAGGGATTGAGACAACAATCATATGCCCTATCTTTTCTACAAAACTCTCTCTTTTTCCAATTTATTTGTCTTTTATTTTACATGCATTTCTATATTGGAAAAAGTTAAAACGTTAAAAATATAATATTTTTGAAAAAACCCTAAAAATCTGAAAAAATTCATAACTCAAAAACTAGCTGAGTTTGAAATTCTGATCCACCCACTAAATTTGCCTTGTGGAATTGTCCACAAATGTCTTAGGGCGTCTTATTCTATCACATTGGGAGATGCGAAACTGTCTAAAACAAAATTCAGTAGACCTTTTGCAGATCTGATTGGGCTTTCTGGTGTGTCTCGAACCACTTGATTAGCTTCTCTACAGGGCACACTTTCTTGGGTGTTGCCTTCGGAGGTGTGGAAACATGTCTTGGATTTGAAACTATATTAAAGTGCTGATATTTTACTGATACTAATCACCAAGATTGAATTAACTCCTTTTACATGATTAATGTGTCTTCATTATCCATTGTTGACTCCATATAAGGCACTGATCTCTGCTATAAGGTTTGTAGAAGGGCATTTGCAGGTGGTTGCAGGTGTTCTTCTTAAATTAGGGACTCTCCCCTGGGTTTAGGAGTTACCTGAAGAAGTTAAGGAGTTAGATTGAGGTGACATTGGGTCTTTCCTCCTCTTACATGCTTACTGTCACTAGCACAAGACCATGCATACTCTGTTTTGAAGGGATTGCTAGTTTGATCGGTAACAAAGTGAACCATGTAGAACTGCTAAACAGGGGAGTTATTTGAACTGGTTTGATTGATGCAACTAGTCATCAGTTTCTTACTCAATTATCTCTAGCACTGGCTTACCTTTCTATTTGTTTTCCAATAGTTAGTAATCCATTTTTAGGAATATAAGTTGTTGCAGTTATGAGGCTTACTAAGGGTAAGAAAGGCATGCATATCAATAGAATTGCTAAAGTTTACTATAAGGTATGTTATTGATTAGTGCATTATGACAGGCACTTTTCCAATGACCGACATATAAATTTTATAAAATATTTATTGAAAGATGCGATTAAGGCGATGAGGATACAGTGTTGGACACAATGGCCACACTGAGAGGGGGGGTGAATCAGTGCGAGAGCAATTATAAAATTTTTACCTTCTTTGAATCAATCTCAGAGTATATCAATCATTATGTCATCAATTGCATAATCAAATTCATCATGAGTCTTAAGCACAACATCACATCAAAAGAGACACAAGAATATATGGAATTTTGATCTTTATTTATTGTACATGGAAGACAACAATCTTCTCGATTACGATCAATATCAACTGATGAAAAGAGCACCAACTCTCATAACCGGACCCAACCTGGTTTTCTTAGCGCTAACTAAGAAGGGTTTGAGGAGTCCAATATTCAAGTGCAAGAATCTTCTTGCAAGCAATCATATGGCTCTGCTGCACAACCAACCTCTTCTTTGCACATCAATCTCTGCTCATCACTACTGCTCAACTCTGCTATTCATCACTGTTGCTCATCACAATATACTGATAAGTCATTTCGCTGCCATACATTGCTCATGTACATCATTGTACACCTCATCATACACAATTACTAAACAAGTAATTATGCTTTGCTTTCACTGAACACAAGGCATGCATCATCATGCATCATCATCATAGGTATGCATCGTCGTCACAGGGTATGCATCATAGTCATAGGGTATACATCATCATCATCTCAGTGTGCACCGTTTATACATCATCATCATCAAGTATACATCATAATGCATATGAGAGCATCATCACACTATGGTATGCATGTACATCATATTGTATAGGAGTGCATCAACATCATAGAGTGTACATCATTATCACATGCATTATCATCATAAAGTGTATCATATCATAGCATAAAGGTATGCAACAACATCATCATAGCCTCCATAATGACTCCAAATATATATACCAATATAGAGGCTTGCATACTAAGATCAAATATGAACTCTATCCATGAGAGACATCTGCCATCACAAGAGAAACCTAGAAGAATGAACCATACCTTTTTGAAGATCACAAGATGAAGAAATGGTAGACAAACCAAAATAAACTCTAGATCATGTCATCACATAGCCCTCGTAACAAGCTTTCCAACGAGCCAAGAACTTTGTAATTCCGATTCCGTAGGAGAAAATTATGCCAATTTTAGTGAAGATGCCTAAAACATTCTCTGTAAAAACGAGCTGCTCTTCAGCTGCTGTGAAAAAAACCTCAGACCAATCTCCACGAATTCACTTCTCTACTTGCATCATTGATTGTTTTTGGTTGTCTTTATATACACATTAAAGTGGACATGTTTCATGTTGGCCGACTTGTCTTCAAAGGGAAGAGTGGTAAGAATTTTAATTTTTAATTAAAAATTGTAATTTGAATTTTTAATTTGACTTTTAATTGTCACACAAACTTCCTACCACTTCAATGGTCAAACCTTACCAAAGAATTGCATGTATTTTTTTTTCCATATAATAGGGTGTCCACCACATAAGCCATATGTATGACTGAGGACTTCAAACTTCTTACCACTTCAATGGTCAAACCTTACCAAAGAATTGCATGTATTTTATTTTCCATATAATAGGGTGTCCACCACATAAGCCATATGTATGACCAAGGATTTTAAACTTCTTACCACTTCAATGGTCAACTTTATGTATTTTTATTATTTTTCTTACCACCTCAATGGTAAACTTTATGTATTTTTATTATTTTTCTTTTAAAACATCCTTCAAAGTCAACCACATCATTTAAAATTCATGGGAGTGTGTCCTTCACATCTTCATAGGGTTGCATCAAGCCACTAGGGCTTTTAATGGCATGCCATGTGCAAGATGAAATCATGGGCTTCAATCTTGTCACTAAATGGACCATCATCAAGCCAATATGTGTGTGGGTGCCTTAACCACATCAAGTGCAGGCAATGGGCATCAAGGTCTTCACAAGGTTCCATGACTTCATTAGGGCACCAAAGACCACATCATCATGCCAACTAACCATGGCAAGTGCAAGTAGTGGTCTCCATGACCTTTGCAAGGCTATCAGGGTCTTCATCAGGGGTTCCATGGGCTTCTTCATCATACCAGGGGTTCCATAGCCTGTCAAGGACCATACAAGGTTATCATCATCATATAAGAGCTCCATGACCTCGATAAGGGTTGCAAGGTCATTACACCATCAAGTGTGGGTCCAAGGGCTTCATCAAGGCTTCTTCAACAAGCAAGAGGCTTCATAGGCTTCTTCAACCACCTCAACCACAATAGGAGATCCTCAAGGGTCAAGATCCATCATGACATCATCTGTGGGGTAGGTACTATGATACCATCAGAGCATGAATGACCACAGAATGGGTTATTAATGCTTCTTCAACCCATCTAGGGGTTCTCCATCGTCCATCAAGGTTTCAAAACCATCTGTAGGGTCTTCAGCACCATCAGTAGGGTCTTCAGCATCTTCAACAAGGTGGTGGCTCCAAGATCCATCCTTGTGGGTACAAGGACCTTGTCAACTGGGTACAAGGTGCTTCAAGGCACAAACCCACTCTGTAAGGGGTCCAAAGCTCAAACTCACTTTGGAAGGGGTCCAAGGCACTGGAAGTGGGACTTGGTGGCATCAATGACAATCTGTGGGGCCACTGCAAGTCCATGTTGGCATCAATGACAATTTCATCAACATACAACTTGTTGAAATGGTGACATGCAACCTATAGATGTACACATATTTAATTGTCAAAGTACAACCCTTGGGACAGTGATGGGTTGGTTTGTGGATAGGCATGCAACAAGGAGTTTTTAATTTAGAAGTTCCACTTTTTTCTATTATGGGTAGTACACAGGCATCTAGTGGTCTAAGGTGCGGTTTTCAATGCAACAAAGTTCTGTAAAAACTTCATTCTGAGGGGTTGGATCCCATAGATTTTTCATTGTAATTCCAGATTGACAGTTGAATAAAGCTAGACCATTGATTCATATATTGTGTTTCTAGTGTTCCATATGCTTGATACTTGAAGTGTATTCATGAACCCTTTTCATTTAGGTGGTTAAGGTTAGTTTGCAGATTTTGAAGGTCCTTACCTCTGATCAGCCTAAACTATTGTAGGTCTTAGAAATCCCTCCAAGCCCTTGATGACTTGTAGAGTGAGATGTCCACTCCTTAGCCTCCTCATAGTGGCCAGGACAAGGTTGTTATTGTCACCAAACCCACGTATTCAAGTTATATTTTGTTTTTGTGGCGAGATTCTTCCATTTTGAAAGCCTCACCCCTATTCTCCATTTCCCTTCGGATGCATGTTTTAGCTTGAATTTGATCCCATCATCCTTTGGTAGGCATTGGTCTTCTCTGATGTCTCCCACCTATTTCTGGTTCGACATAGGTGTTCAATTACCTGTAACCCAATCCTATTGTTGAATTTATTAATAAGTTGCAGGCACAATTATAGATAACCCCCTGGTATTGGCAAGAACCAAACCTAAGTAAGAGGCAAATACGTTGAGGTGATAGTGGGTGTGGTGCCTACAATTGCACAGAATCTACACTTGCATTAGTAATGCAAGACTGAGTATAAACTTATTCATACTACTATTTATGATGGTCTTGGTCAAGCTTCTCTCCTAGTCACATCCCCCCTGCTTGCTACTATACCCATATCAAGGAGGCAATTTTGGAAATTAATACTAGTAGGGTTGTGGATGAAGAAGGGTTCCAAGTAGAGTTCTTCAAACATGGTAAACACCCATTGGTGCATCATAGTGTAATTTCTTCAACCATGTAGTTCACACATGTTTCCTACTGACTTACTCTAGACATATCATCCACTCAATTCATAAAATTGGTCTTAGTGCATATCTGAATAACTATATGATGATTACGATGGGACATACGTTTTCGAAGCTCTATGCCACCTCCCTTCATTTGTAGCTATCCAAAGAGCTTGAGAAGAGGAACCTTTAGGGTGGGGGATAAGCAGGTTTCAAGATAGGTTATTGGAGTATGGATCTTATCCTCACTTTGTGGGTCGTCATTAAGGAGCCAATACAATGTTCCTTGTAAACTTTTTGCTATTTTGTAGACTTTTTGAAAGCTTTTGATTCAGTTCCACGAGAATCCTTGTTCCAGAGGCGTATAGACATTGGCATCCCAAAGATTCTTATAGCTGCTATTATGCGACTCTATGAGGTAGTCCTTAGTCGCCTTTGTATAACATGCATATGTTGGGTTTGAGAGCAACCCATCGACTTAACAATCACAAACATAAACACAATTGTCCATAAAACCTCACATTGTATTGATTTAGAAATTCTCTCATGATACAATAGTGTACAATGAGGTCCCTTTTATATAGGGATAGGTGATCATAACAAACATCTTTCAATATGATTTCTTGTTCAACCATCTCTGAAACTATCTCCATCAATATCTCGTTGAATTTTTCAACTTCTCAAGTGATCTCCATGAGATTCTCATCTTTGAATCATACATAAACTTTGTGCATTATAATCATTTTCACATATTATAATGTTACCATTGAATTATCACGAGTATGAATTATTCCTTCAGCATATTACTAGACTTCATCAAGGGCACCATCAATGTGAAGTAGGGGTTCCCCTTCTTGCCCATTTTATTTAGAATCTGCATAGACAAGTTGGAGGGATTTTTGCACAAGCGCTTCCAACCAAGCGATGGTTGGCTACTCCACTATGCCTTGATCTCCATACCCCTCTTTATTGACTATCTGGCTCTTTTAGCCTCCACATCTGAGGGTATTAAGAGACCACATGATGCTCTTACAATTTTTTGTAACCTTCGGGAGTTGATGGTCAACCTTGGGAAAGCTATGGTGATGATCTTCAATTGCTTGAAGAAGTTGCTCTCATATTTCCACTTTTTCTTCAAGGGGGTGGAGGTTAATGTTACCATGACATGCACTTATTTGGGAGTTTAGTTTTCAGTGCCTAGATTCGGGCTAAGGTAGGTTCTTTAACCTCTAGTGAATATGGGGTATGGGTCTCTTCTTCTTATTGAGAGATAGACAATGTTTCCAACACCATTTTTAGGACATGTCTTCCAAACTAGATCTTATGGACCTATAGTTTTGTATGGTTCAAATGTTTGGGGATTTAGTCTACATGAGTCAAAGTGGGCTCTCTACAAGTGAGTTTAGACACTCTTGCACTGTCACATCATTTGATGCAAGAGGACAATCCTTCAATCGATTGTCTAGGTAGAGTTTGCAGTCTTCAGACTGGTATAGCTATTGCATTGCATTTGCCGACTCGACGGTATGCAGGGATCGGTACCCATATCTTTCTTATCGATCTTTAGAGGCCATTGCCCAATCAGCCCCCTTAATTGGGAGGGCGAGGTGGTGATATTTAGAGGCTTGTCTTCTAGAATTAGTTGGTATATCCATAGTTCTTCTTCCACCTTTCAGTTACATGCTAGATGACCCTAGCCACCTTTTGCCTAATAAGCAGGAGATGAATGTGATCATCAGGGGGATATGTATAGACACTATATTTAGGTTATTTGGATTGCCCCCCTACAGGTATGAGATCAAAGATGGTGTTTTACGTAGAGCACTTCTTTTAGCTTAGAGACAACCTTATAGTGGGATGACTTTACATGCTTTGATATTGGATGCATGGGCTTAGGATTCACTTAGTTGAGTTTAGTGTGGGATCACATTAGCTTTAGTCAAAGTTGAGCATCATATACCATGGGAGGGAAGATTATGCTAGATCTGCCATAGACATGAGATAGAGATAGAGGAACAGTTTATATTTAGATGCCCTTGGTACTATGAGATACGTGGTTGATTTCGCTCCTTGATCAAGGAATCTTGTAACTGCCTCTTCATATTTTTTCAGTATCAAGACCAACGGTGCTTAGTGTTATTCTTGGGAGAGGTATTGAGCTCAAATACCATCCTTCGGTTTATCACTTATCTAGACACCACCTAGAGGATTACATTTTTCTTCTTTGTGCTCCATTAGACCCCAAGAAGCAACAAAACCCCAAACTGTGACACCCATACAGGGTTGTTGTATGAGGTTTCAAGACAATTTACACTTGACCAGTAGGTTAACCCCTTCCACTAGCTCCTAGCAATGGGTCACCTCTTCTAGATAGAGAGATATCTGCTAGGCCGTATCTAGATCCACCAATCAGATTTCTTTTCTTCGGCCTTGAATGGTAGGAGAGATTCACATTAAGTTGAGAGGAGTACCCCTCTCTCCTCCATCCAATGCCAGGCACTTGGATCGTTGAGGCCCTTTTTCCTTGTACTTAGATCTAGAGCATTGAATTTCGTTTTTTGGCATTGTGATAGTTGCACATAGAGCATATAGTTTAGCTTCGGTATTCTGCTTATATAGGAGTGGTCTTTGCACTCCCACTATGTATGACCACTTGTGCAATGAGCAGTCTTGTTGAACATTTTTTTGGTCATTTGTTGGACGTTAATAAAATTATCTTATATTATTATCTACATTCTTGAAGAAAGAAAAGAAAATCTACATTCTTGAAGAAAGAAAAGAAAATTATATAATAGCCATATTTCCTTTACCTTGTCATGATTATATAATATCCTTGATTTACTCCAAATACATTTTGATTTGATCACTAGAATTAGCACCTGCATGTGATTGGTGCACATGGGGGAGGATTGGATCGATTTGAAGAAAGCTAGGCAATTCATAATTTATTTAATCTCTAGACATTCTTGGATTAGGACTCGAGTGAACTATAGTAATGCATTCAAAAAGGCAGAAACAAGCCCGTGTAGTCTTGGCCTTAACTTAATCTACTTGATGTCGGCAACAAATCATGTGTACACATTGCACATTATTAAGGAAGAAATATATATATATATATATTCAGGTGGCAGGAGGATTGCATATGTGGTAACCTCAGTTTTTATTTGAATCCAAATAAGTCTGGGATTCAATAACATATTAAGAATAGCTCTGTTGCTCCTTGACTGCAATGCATATAGACTTCATAAGTGGATTTCACATGAGAGGACAATAGTGAAAGAAACCTCCGAAGAAATACACATGAAACTATTCTGGATTTGCTTTTTTTAACACGAATTCCTTGCATGTTGTTGATCAAAGAATCAAATCTCTCTGAAGGAAAAGATCTGCAAACAGTAATTGAACAAGGAAAAAAATTAAATTCCATTCGTGCAAAACAGTAAACTTCAAGGGAAATGAAAGTTTTTTTCTGCCTTGCCAAAAGCTTTGTTTGTTAAAAGTGTGCTTTTGGAATGTTTCTGGCAAAGTGTAATAGATATAATATTAAATAAATCATAAATAATTAACATTAATAAATAGTATTAAATATTAAATAAACATTAGTGATTTAAGTTGACCAAGGGACGTATCCGTTAGTGAAAAGTTACCATGAGGGCCTATATATTCAGCCTATTCTATTATTCTAATATATATATATATATATAGACAAGATTTTGAGGACGAAATGTTTTTAAGAGTGCATCAATGTAATAAATATAAGATTAAATAAATCATAAATAATTAAGATTAATAAATAATAATAAATAATAAATAAACATTAGTAATTTAAGTGGACCAAGGGACATATCCCTTAGTAAATAGTTAACATGAGGGCCTATATATTCAGGCTATTCTATCATTGTATTAATCATCTCATTATCAAGATTCAACTATATATATATATATATATATATAATATATTCAATTATCTTTTGTAATAGAACATTATTGTTCTAACCGTAGTAGCATAATTCAGCCGTATTGGTAGTTCCTGTACGTAAATTCGGAACAAATTCGAATTCGTCTAATATTCGGTGTTGGTGTAATATGGATTCTTACAATGAAGTTTTGAAAACCAATTTTAAAAAACCAAATTTTAAATATTTAAACAGTATAAAATAGAAATACCATTTAATTTCATACTTTCTTATTAAAATAATTATTAATAACTAGTTGCCGTCTCTCATACCGGGGTTGTTGGGATTTTATATTTTTGTTTTTCAAATATTTATGATTTTATTATATAAATGTCTATGTACATTTATGGTATATTTATGAATATTTGAATTGTAAAAGTGCTATATAAGCACTCTATTTCCGTATTTTGTTCGTACTAGATTTTTTCATTATGTTTTTTTTCCGTATCAAATTGTATTCGTATCTGTATTCGTACTCGAATTATGCTACTATGGTTCTAACTCAAAGACGCATGACTCAGAGTTGGGAACAATTTGGCAACACCAGAGAGCAAGAGTATGACTCAATCTCTGGAAAAAATTCATTCAAAATCCAATAAATAAAAAAATTTCAGGAATAATAAAATTTTTTCATAAAAAATTATGCCTTGTTTTGGGCCAGACTCGATGAGATTTCCTGTACTCGTCAAATCTTCCAAAACTTACTGAGCTATGGTGAATTTGGCTGAGTAAACTCTGCTTATTTAGAACTTATTTTAGCCACACTCCAAGTCTCTTTGTTGAGTATTTCAAACGCTCACTAAAACTTTCAACAGTGTTTTCTGGTGCAGTTTTGGTGCCTGACTCAAATTTGTAAATAAAAGGAAAATACATTTCTGGGATCTGATCGTTCATGTTTACTTCCCGTATTGTATCTGGAAAAAAGTCATGCAAAATCCAATAAATAAAAAAATTTCAGGAATAATAATTTTTTTTCATAAAAAATTATGCCTTTTTTTGGGCCAGATTCAATGAGCTTTCCTGTACTCGTCAAATCTTCGAAAACTTACTGAATTATGGTGAATTTGGCTGAGTAAACTCTGCTTATTAAGTTATTTCAGCCACACTCCAAGTCTCTTTGTTGAGTATTTCAAACGCTCACTAAAACTTTCAACAGTGTTTTCTGGTGCAATTTTGGTGCCTGACTCAAATTTGTAAATTAAAGGAAAATACATTTCTGGGATCTGATCGTTCATGTGTACTTCCCGTATTGTAGCTTATCTGTTTTTTAAAGTTTCATCTTTTGGTTGGTTCCTTACAGACATAAATTGCTGCAGATATATATATATATATATATATATATATATGCTACAATTCTATTTCTTTGTTTTATGTACTGTGATAGATATTAAGAGAATTGATGAATTACTTTGTGTTAATGCAACTTGACTAATGTATTTGAATCGGCTAGAATTCAAGGATATTGGTAGCGCTATTTCAGCAATCAATTGGTGTGCCACTTTTGGAACTTTATACAATTTAATCATTACTGAACTCCTTTGCCAAACTTCATGGTGGGTCATATTTGGCTTTGTCTCATCTTGTTTTCATGACTAGTTTAGTGTGTTTCCCTTAAATGTTTGTTTGAAATTAATTTTTATTTATTGCATAAGCACCAGTAGGTGTGATTGCAACAATATCCTCTAGGAACCAATGGTATGTTTTGTCAGTTTTTACACACACAAGTGTAGACAGGAATACACATAAGAATAAGAGAGAACAGATTGATTCAATATTGAGTGTTGCAATGTCTCGTTACATAGTAGGAGAGAGTAGTTATGTAACTCATGGTTATCTAATCTTTTAATGACTACATTTATTAACTAAGGATTACATGACTTTATCATAAAGTTTCTAACTACGCCTTTATTAAATGACTAAGTAGGCCTAAGTCCTAATTATTACGATTATATCTAACATGTGTCCTTACTTTATTTGCAGCTTTCCTCTATATTCATACACTTCTAAACAAAGTCCCCTTGCCAGTCACAGTACATCCTCGCATTATCTCACCTGATTCAAATCTCTAGTTGAGGTGCCAAAGCAGCAGATTGATATTTTCACCATACAAGCTAAAATTTAAACTAGATAAACAAGAATCTACTGTTTATCTTTTAATGAGTACATCCTTGCTTTATCTCACTTGATTCAAATGTCTAGTTGAGGTGCTAAAGCAGCAGATTGATATTTTCATCATACAAGCTAAAATTTAAACTAGATAAACAAGAATCTATTGTTTATCTTTGAATGAGTGCATCCTTGCTTTATCTCCACCTGATTCAAATCTCTACTTGAGGTGCTAAAGCGGCAGAATGATATTTTCATCGTACAAGCTAAAATTTAAACTAGATAAACAAGAATCTACTGTTTAGAATGTATTCTGTTGTTCAAGGCTATCATAGGATTTTGTTTTATTGATTTCTAGTTACTTTTTCCCATTAAACTTTGCTGTTTTTATTCTTTTCATTTATCAGTTGAACTACCAAAGTTAATTATTTTGCTAAATATAATGAAAATTGGTTAGAATAAGGTTTTTTCTCAAAAGTCTCTCTATGCTTGTGAGGACTACCTTCTGACAGGCATCGTTATGAGTCCAATGCTAGGGCCACTAAACTTTAGTCATAGAGAGGTACTACTGGGAAAATGGCAATAAATTGCATTTCACAAAAGCATCACACCTGCTTTTCATTCTCTTCTCCTTCTAGTCTGTATAGTAAATTGTAATTGGTATTTCTGGTCCACACCATCATTGAATGGAATCATCAAATGCAACGAGGAGTTTAATATGTTGTTATGATGTCATCTTACTTGAGTATAAAAAATATAATGTTGATTGGTGTGATCTATGGTTAATACTTGGTTCACATTTGAAATACTGTATTTTGTGGACAGACAGTCTCGGATATCTTTAGCAGAGAAAGCTGCTAGTGATCCTTCATCCATGTTAAAACCTACAAAGAAAAAGATGAAGATGAAACACGGCAGCAATGAGACGGGCAGGTTAGTGGATATATTTCCTTGCACTAACTAGTTGTTTTGCAGTATAATAATTACTAGGGTTGAAGACTATGGTAGTCCAAATACTGTCACAGATTTGTTTTACTACAATGAAGAAGAGGGCTTGGCAAAGAATACACACGTAGTTAGTATTTCAAATTCTTATTATACAATTCCTTCCCATCTTCACAGGGTTCAATTGGTGGTTTTACAAGATATGTCATCAACAGATCATATTCAGAATGCCAAGCTATTCCGACAAAACAGAGAATCACTTGTACAAAGGTCATCTTCTATGATACAACTTACTTCATTGAAAAAGAAAGGCCGTCTATGATAGGATAGAATGTCAGGGAAAATGGACATGGAGTCAGCTCCGAGTTCAAGTTCCTTTTGCTTAGAAGGTTAAAGGCTTGAATAAGTTTATTGGTAACCATATTAACCGCTTGTTCATCAGCGAAGTGTTTGAAAACACACTTTAGTTTGATTCTCCTATCGGATGCAGGATAAGGTTCTTGGCCTACATTCCCCTTGTATCTTTGTAGTGTTCATTAGTGTTGACTGGTGGATAGGACAAAAGAGGGAGGAGAAGATGTCCATAGAGAAATGGATCATTTGATTTCAGAAGGTTAATTGTAATTCATTTTGATGCAATGATTTTGGTATATGTTCTCTTATGTTGTTTTCTTTCTTTCCCATTTATATGGGAAGCTATACAAGCTTTCACCACCAAGGATAGTGTTTTCTATTTACGAGTGCTCAACAGATCACTGCATGTGGGCTTACATCACAATCTAATTCAATCCTTTTTGCGAGATTTAAAGGCGATTGTTTACTATCTTAATGACCCGTGTATGTCAGAAAGCGGAACAGGAAAGTAAAGAGTAAGATTGTTTTGGGGATTTTCAGAACCTGTTTATTATGATTTACAATGCAAGTGTTCTCTTTTGTGTAAACATTTTGTTTAGTCATTTGATGCAATAATTGTAGCATATGTTTGCTTATGTTGTTTTCTTTCGTTCCTATTTTATATGGGAAGCTATACAAACTTCCACCTCTCTATTTACGAGTGCTCAACAGATCACTGCATTTGGATTTACTTCACAATCCCGATTCATTAAAACGTCTAAAGACGATTGCTTATATCTTAGTGACCTCTGTATGTTAGAAAGCAGAGTAGAAAAGTATAGAGGAAGAATGTTTTGGTGCTTTTCAGAACCCGTGTATGTCAGTAATCAGAGTAGAAAAGTATAGAGGAAGAATGTTTTGGGGCTTTCCAGAACCCGTGTATGTCAGTAATCAGAGTAGAAAAGTTAAAACTATAGGGGGAGAATGTTTGCGGCTTTTCAGAACCTCTTGCAAACTGCTTATTGCGATTTACAATGTAATAGTGCTCTATTTTGTAACGATTTTATTTAATTCAATGTAAATGGAAGATGTGCTTATATAGAGATATTTTTCTAAAGAGACGAGCCACCTTTGTTGGCAGGTGGTACTTACCCTTTAGCCACAATTTTGAATTTTGTGTCTCGATGGGAATTTGAAGTTGTGTCATCACAGTGAAAGCATTTATGACTTCACCATTTGACCAAAACCCAGTTGTTGTCCCTATGTTGTCGTTATTTTGATGCAATTAAATTCTGTTTCTTGTGGTTCTGCTCGTTTATTGTTACCCTTCAATAGATTTCAAATCACTTTTCCACGCTTTCAGATATAGGAATGTTAAATCACTCTTCCATGCTTTCACGCACGCACAGAGCAATATTGACACGATTATTTACTATAAAGGAAGTTGCATATACCTTTTAGTTTGTACAAAGTTTTTGAATCGGTAATAATGTGGTGGAGACTATTTATAAATAATTTTCTCTATGGTTTTATATGAAGCAGAAGACTAACACATTAAATTTGTAAATTTCTTCTTCAACAAAACAAAGAATCATTTTTGTGTAGAGGCATGTTGGAGGCACATTCTTATTTACCTCAAGTTTATATGGATATTCATATTCTCTTGGTTCCATGACCAAGAATTCTCTGAGCCCTGGTCAATATCAATTTAGAAATACCAGGCAGCCATATTGAAGAGGGGAGGTGGGGTAAGGACAACTAAATCAACCTTGAGAGGGCTCTATATTGGAAACTTTAGAGGTTGCTTTCACGGAGAGTTTGGGAAGGTACATCTACACCCTCTAGGCTTCATGTGAAAACAATGGAAATTTCTCATGAGGGAAAGGAGCTTTTGACTGGTAAAGTTCAAATTCTGAGGGGTATTGTATGAAAGGGGTATTCTATGAATGTCTTTAAAGCATAGGACGGGGTTATCCAACGAAAGGCAATTGCGTTTGTTTATATATATTTGGTGTTGTAAAAATACAAGTGCACTATGGAGTTTGGATAGTCATCATGACCTTTTCTACGTTGCAAAAGGTATTTTGGAATAAAGTTTTAAATAAACTAGAACATAACAGGTTTATTTATTTATTTACATTCAAATGATGGAGGTTAAGAAATTGCTGGGAGTTATTTTAGCCCCAGTTTAGCTGCTCAAGGGCTTCACTTGGTTAGATTCCTATTTATTTGTGCTGAATTTTGAGGAGAAAGGGTTTAAGTTGGTAGGGGATGATTGATATGTGATAGTGAATCTGCAGAATAAATTCCTATTTATTTGTGCCGAATTTTGAGGAGAGAGGGTTTAAGTTAGTAGGGGATGATTGATATGTGATAGTGAATTCACAGATTCAATGCCAATGAACTCAACTTACATATTTGTAATTTATGGAATGAGACAGTTATATGGGAATTTAAAGAAATAACTTATATATTAATATACATTGGTGAGAAACTCATCTTCAGATTCTCATTAACAAATGGACTATACAACAAAATATGAACATAAAACCTGATATTTTAAACAACAAAAAGCGACTCATCTTATGGAATGACAACATAATAAGGGAACTCTCAAATGAACCTATACATTAATATACATTGGTGAGAAATTCAACTCCAAATTTACGTTAGCAAAATAAATTGTACAACAAAATATGAAAATAAGACTTGTTACATCGAACAAAAAAATTAACACATCAACCAAGTAGACCACAATGTTAGGGGCATGGATAAGTAATTAATAATGGAAGATGAAATCATATGATTATTATGTATTCGCCTTCTCAAATTACATAGTGGGAGAAAATTCAAGAGGAAGAACCATTAATAAGGCGACTTTTTTGCACAACAAGATGCTGAATTGTCTATTTGTGTTATTGTTTGTGGGCTTAATTGGATTATGTGTATGTGACAAACATGCACGCGGCATCATTGCACAACAATGTATTATTGTGATCAAAGGTTTGAGATTGCATGATTAAATTACAATGTTGGATTTGTGTGACTAAATATTAGTATGCTCATAATAGTGCACTAATTTGTCTGCAATGCTTGCCAATCTGCCTATTGTATTGCACATCTCACATTGATTTTGTGGTATTTTGCATCTTTGTTACAATGATCAAATTTTCCTGTCCATACTCGGTTCTTTGGATGAACTCATTAGTATGACTCCTCTATTGACGAGCAAGGTTGATCTCTGGATCCTTTCATGAGCGGACCTCCTTGCTAAGGAGTTGTTGACCAACCACTGTCTTGTCGGTTGGGAAACTTTGATTTGATTTGCTTAAAGGTGTGCCACTTGGCGACCTACGGTGATGGTCCTTTTAGATAGGCTTGATAAAGTTTAAGTGTCCCCTATATGGTTTCTTTCTCTTTTCATTGCAGAATTGTGTTTGCATCTAGCTTTGCATCAACTTTAAGCAAGCTCTTCAAGAATTGATGCAATAGGTTTGCATTCATCATCGTAAAACATCAATAGCTCTTAGAATTTTGGGTCATTGAAAAATTTTTGAAGTAAAAAATGAGCCTCAAAACAAAAAAAATAATCAACTTAAAAAAAACCAATTACATTTAAATGATACATCATCACTCATGGTTGAATTGACATTGCTTGAGCTAAAGACTCTTATTTGTAATTATCACACTCTAAATAAATGATGACAAACTATAATTAACTATGGTAGTGTTTTACTAAAATTCTCATGATCACAAATTACTTTTAAATATTATATAAATAAACTCATATTGACAAAAGTATCACAAATTACGTATAAATATAACTATGGTAGTGTTTTAATAAAATTCTCATGATCACAAATTACTTTTAAATATTATATAAATACACTCATATTGACAAAAGTATCACAAATTACGTATACATATAATAGTACTTTTAAAGTATCATAATTATAAATATAATAGAAAATATTCATGAAGTAATTTTAAAATAAAGATCATACTATCAAGATTTGAATACGAATTCGGATACAAATCAGATACGACACAAAACAAATACATAATGAAAAAATCAAGTACAGTTAAAATGCTAGAGTAGACATCTTATAAATACAAAAAAACCATTTTTTAATTTAAAAAAAATACATTCATTATTGGTTGACAACAACTTGAAATATACCTCAAATTTGAAGAATAGCATATCATAACATATAGCAATGTTTAGGATGCCATCCTCCACATTTAGAACTTCAAAGAAAATATATAAATGACAAAAACTAAATAATGCATAGTAAATCTTGCTAGTCTTCACTTTTACATTGTTATTTTTTAGAAATCTATATTTTTTAAATAATCATCTAAATATTTTTTTATAAAACATTTGTATATATAACTTGGACATTAGCCTCAACTTTTAAAGAAAATTAAGTAACCTTAATTCTTAAACTTTGAAGGTGCTTAACTTGGTAATGGGAAATCTGACAAAGTAAAAGTTAAATGACAAACTACATAAAAAATGTAAAACTCTAAATGACAAAATAGATAAAAATGACAGTGATTAATTACATAGATTAATTAAAAATTGCAGCCGGCGGCATACAAGGCTCATGATAATGTCGTAAAAATTAATTATAAATTCAAAATGTGTTTTTTTAAATGAGTGTTTTTATTAATAAATAAATTAACCATAGTAGAATTTGGTCAAGGGTTTGTTGAATGTATCGTATCCAAATTATGTGTAATATTCGTCGTACGTTAAACATGGTCTCCGTATAGGAGGTGTCAATACGGCTGAATCTTGCTACTATGGTAAAGATGTCATAAACTACTTTTGAATACAATATAAATATACTTAGGAACACACTTTTAAATATAATATAAAAATACTCATAAAATACTCTTACTATTATTTCATATAGCCTAAACATGCTACGATTTCAACCATTCTCAGTGGATTTTCCCGGTACAATTTCAATAGAATCCGGTAAAAAATTTGTAGAAATTTAAAAAAATCTAAATAACAGTGTTTGAATTCGCATAATATGGGCGCCTTGAGGTTTTTGAGGGCAATGAATCCATATATACGTTCAAAATAATAATTTGAACAACACAAATTTTGGATTTCTTGAAAAAATCATTATTAGATAAAAAATCATTATTAGATTCCCACCAAAAACTTGTCGAAAAGTTAAAATGATTGTGTTTAAACTTTTTCGTAGTATTTAATTAAAAAGTATTTTATGTACAAATATACTCACATATTCCCTATTTTAAAAAAATAAAATAAACCTAACTTAAATATTCCCTATCTCATATATCGCATTAAGACAAGTTTGTATACAAATGACACTTGTACCTTTTGAATATAATTAAATATATTCATAAAGTACTCTACTTTGTATACAAATTACACTCATACCTTTTGAAAATAATATAAATATATTCATAAAGTACTCTTAATTCTAATTTTAAAGGAATAGTAGTTTAATTTAAAGTGTGCTATTTTATATTCCTATTTAAAAAAAAGACAAACCTAGTTTAAATATTCTCTGTCTCATATTATATCAAACTTTGGGACATTGCAGAAATTTGAAATAAAAAATGGGCATCAAAATAATAAAATACTAATAACCAAAATCAAATTTAAAAGAACCAATCACATTTGTACTAGTACTTTACTTTTTTTTCATGTGGAAAAACCACCTTGCTATTCTGAAGGAATCAGGGAAATGTTACACATGCATGAGAAATCTCAACAAACTTCTCCACTTTCGTGGTTGGTAGGCCGAGCAAATTGTTAACCAGACATCCAAGCAAGAACATGTCTCAATGGAATTGAACCTAGGTGGATGGAATGAAATCCATCTAGACCCATTAGTACTTTATTTTAGAAGTGCATGTACACATATATTTTCACATATTCTTATTTAGAAAAAAACCTAGTGAAAGTAAACATGGTTAAAATATTTCACGGGCCTCATAAAGTAAACATGGTACTTTATGAATTCCTATCCTCAAGTAAACATATTCTAAATTTTGAATAATTAATATGTTTATTATATTATATTATGAATATCTAGACATTTTTTTAGTTTAACTTAACTGTAGTTACCTAGATATTTGTATAAGAGGTGAGTTATAAATATACCTTCCCCATAAAATGGATAGCTCATAATTTTTTATATGATCTCTCTTAGAAGGCCCATTTCATATTTCGATATTCCCCTAATGATAAACATTGAGCATTTAATGAATGCCATGTAGACTAATAGATCCAATTTGAACGTGTTCTTTTCATTTTATTCGATGATGGTGTGAAGGCCATATCCATGCAACTTAAGTTTGTCTTTCCTCTTGAACAACGCTTTCTAAAAATAAACCTCAACTTCATGTCTTCAAAAAATTTGTGATCAACATAATGTTGATCATGCTCGACCTTGTTCTTTGCTTACTAATAGGAAAATATGATCAAACTTTAGCATGACTCTGTTGGATGTGGTAGTTACACCTTATGACTTATCCATTTGCAATGGTCTTCTTTGTTGTAGTCATAATGGGGTAGCCCCCATAATGGATAATGGATCCTTGGTTAGAAATACAAGGCACATTTCAAAGAGTGGAGCCCTTGTGATGTTGTGCATTAGGCAATTGCAATTGTTCTTAAATATGGGAATATTAATATCCCATATATTGGAAAGTGATTGAAATTTAAAACAACCATACTATGGTGTGATTTACCACTTTTGTTTATCCACTTCTATGCAGACATCACGTATGCAGAGGTTCTCAATTGACCATGGATCCTTTGGATGTAGTTGATAAACCTTATTCCTTACTAGTGAGCATGTGCTTAACAAGGTCGATGAAAGCAAGGTAGTGTTATCATCCCCATTAGGCTTCAAGTTTCCCATAACACACTAGTGTTTGTGTGTATGTGCCTTCGTACTTCTGAAAATGGGTGGGGCTCACTACAACTATTGAGCAACTTTGGAAAAATATGCCCCCTACTCTTGGTGTCTTATGTAGTGTGGAATGATGTTTTTGTTCTAGCGTTAAATTAAAAAATAATGCAATTATTGCTAGCTCATCTCATTAAAAGCTTTCAAGAATAAATCTTATGACTTACCCATGTGCAATGTCCTCCTTTGGCATTATCACATTGGGGATAACCCCGAAATGGATAATGGATCAATCATTATAAATTCATTCATTATAAATCCAAGGCACAAAAAAAAAAGAAGTGAAGTGCAAGCCATGTCGTTAACTTTTCTACATACATGATATTAGTGTTCAATGTCTTTAAATGTGATTGGAAATTTACATAAATTGTACCAGTGTACAATGTGTAATTTACCACTTTTGTTTGTTCACTTTTATGTGGATGGAAGGCAATACTTGTCTTTTACCTTGGTCTTTGTAAGTTCGTAGATGGCTTGGAAGAAGTTGATCATAAATCTATTGTAGCAGTAAAACATGATTAATCATGGTAAACCTACGTGTAACCATATTTTATTAAAGAACAACTATGTCGTTTTTTGTTGAAACAACTTCCCTAGAAGGTATAATCACAACTTGTTTGTTGAAGCGATATTCACAACTACCATTAGACAGTCATTTATTACATTGGTCGTTAGTAAACCTACAACAAAATCTATTGATAGAGATTCCCATGGTCTCTATTTGGTAGTAATATGGAATATGCACGCCCAAAATGACATGAAAATTTGGAATAGTCTTATGCAACAATTGTAGTTTGTGATCTCCTTGAGCACGAGGAACACAAATAACACCTATTCTAAAAATGTTTTTGTCCTTTAGTGGGGATCATGACCTCTTCCTCTGCCAAATTTGTGACAAAGCTATTCATGATTGCATAAAATTGCACAAAGTATGGACACATGTGCAAGCTTCTTTGAAAGCCTTGAACCAAAATTGTTGAAATTGAACAAACATTGTTGATCCAATTGTTGGTGGTCACAATAGGAAATGCATGCTCTTATTTGTGCTTCCATTCCACTACTTAAGCATGATGTTAAATCGTTGTGGAAAATATGTTAATCACTTCATGTGGTGTGCATTCTCGAACTTGCTGTGTGTTTAGAGGAATTGGAGATGCTTCTGGTTGTTAGAATGATTATATTTTCTTAGCAAATAATGTTTCCAACTCTTCTTTATTTCAACCAACGTGTTCATCTTTTAATATGTTACCAAGTAATTTAAAACAATGTAATATACCTATACCTAATGCATATTATAATTGTTAACTTTTCATAAACTAAATTTGATTAATATTTATTCACTGATTTTTATACCTAGTCTTATTTTAACACATAAAACTAAATTAGAAATAACATTACACTGATTTACTTAAGGAATGATGCACATGGGAAATTCAACAAGAAATCAACACATTTGAAACTTTGGATTTAACCTAGAAACCCCAAATCCCAGGGAAAACCAACAAATAGTTTGTCTTCTTATTGTATATTTAAAACAACACTTACAGTTTCAGGTTTCTAGATATAACACACCAGATCAAAATCTTGACTCACCATTGATGTTATTGTGCCCAAACCTTCAACAATATGACAAACCCTAGCTTGAATGAATCACTCACTCCAAAGCCTCTAAGAGAACCCCTTTCTTAGATCTAATCACTCACTTATCATAGCTTGAGAGAATCCCTCTCTCCAATGCCTATAAGAGAATCTCCCTCTTAGATTTGATCACGTACTGATCATTCACTATCAATGTATCACACACTGATAGTGACATTTGTGTCTCATCCTCTCACCTAGGTTGAATTTTACTTCAATACCATATGCAAATACCATGGTCCAATACCATGGGCCCCTTTGCATAAAGTGCTAATAAAAGCACATTCACTTTAAAGTGAAACTCCTAAGTGTGAGAGTCTCTTGGATGAATCTTGCATGCCAGACACTTGGGCTATGTAGAAGTACTTATCTGATGCTACACAAATTAACACTCCACTTAGCAAGGAAGGTGCTTCTGGAAGAACCTCCTCCAAGATCAAGCACATCCTCTACTGCTGTAGCTATTTCTTTTGAACTGGAAGATCCTCCTACTTCATGTCCTAGAATCTGATATGGAAATATGTTCTCCTCATCCATCAGTGTCATCTCATACCAAGTAGGCTTGCTGTTCTCCCTCTGTCGTTGACATCGATCCATGCTCCAAGCTTTCCTTAGATCTTACTACATGTTGTCCCAACAACCTATATAATCTCCCATGTCTGACACCAAGCATTGCTCCTATGTCTAGGGAAGTTCCTCTAGATATATGAGCACTTGTTCATGCTGAAACACACATCCATATCCATCATCCTTCAAAGATGGCATCGAGAAAAACTTTACCTTCAGCTTCAAAACAAACATCTTTGGCACCTCTAGAGACCCTCATGAGTCTAGATGGATTCTCAAACATCCAACCCCTTCATTGCATGTATGGTACTAGTCCCACAACTCACATGGCAATGTGATTCTATCTATAAAACACCTTGCCTCATTACCGAACCACTTTCCACTGAGGAATACTGTCAACTCGTATAGTTTTCTGTAGTTGCTACTTCTTAGACCAGATGCCAAAGGACTTTTCTGTCCTTCTTAGAACTTGTGTAGTCCATTCGACTACTTTTCTGGGGTTCCCAAGTCCTTATGAGCTTTCCCAACACCTTTAAGGGGGCTGCCAAAAATTTCATGGGCAGCTGCCTTTCTACCCAAATTTTTTTGGGGCAGTTATGGTGGTTTTCTAAGTGCTGGCCAAAATCTTTTTAGGCTAGTCCATCTTTTCCCGAGCTCTTATTCAACCCGTTCGAGGTGGTGCCTGAATTGTTTGCTGACATCTCTGCTGAGTTGGATGGCGACTTCAACTGGCTTGTTCCCATCTACAAGATGGTATGCAGACTCATCCTTTTCTCTGGAAGATGCCCGAGCGTCCTCCCCCTTACCTCCATCGGGCTCCAGTGCTGCAATCCTGGATGGCACTTCCCCGTGCTCCCTTGCAGCTCCACGTTAGCCTAAGATTTTTCTTGAGCCCCTATCTTCGGCTCCTCCTGCTTCATGCAGGCCTCCACGCCACAGACTACGCCAGCTCTCATGGCCATGACCTCTGCTTTCAGCCCGTCCCAAACGTTGTTCCAGTCTATCACTGCCGCTGTCTCACTGGTTGTCGATCCTCAGCTTGCTCATTCCCAATGTCAACAACGCCCATGATCCACGATCAACTGTCACACCGTCCTCAGATCTAGATTTCACGTGTGTTCTATCCGTTGCTTCCTTGTCCGAGCTTGTACTCAACGCGCCACAATGCCCACGTTAACGAATCACTCAGCCCGAACACCAGCCAGAGCCACGATCTTACTATCTCTGCAACCAATTTTCAGCCCCTAATCTTGTGCACAGTCGACCAGTGGTCATATCCTTATGGCCCATACCATATCCGTAACTACAATATTTTTGTTTCTTGAAAATTTTTATAAAATAAATTTTCCGCTCATAGTCTTAGCCTCAACTTCAACTTCGGTACTGGATTTGATACCATGTTAACTTTTCACAAACTGATCAAATTTATATTTATTTAATGATTTTTATATCAAGTTTTAATTCAACATATAAAACTGTATTAGAAATAGCAATACATTAATTAAATTAACAAATGATGTATAATAAAAATTTTCAGTGTAAAGCATCAACACATTTGATATTTTGGATTTAACTTGGAAACATTAATCTTTGGGAAAACCAAACAAATAATTTGTTTTCTTATTGCAGATTTAAAACAACACTGCTCTTGACTCGCTCTGCTTGCAATGGTGTCCAAACTTTCAGTTATATGACAAACCCTATATTGAATGAATTGCTCACTCCAAACTTTTTAAGAGAATTTTTCTTTTAGATCTGATCACTCACTGATCTCATTTTGAGAGAATCCTTCTCTCTAAAGCCTCTACGAAAGTCCTTTAGATCTGACCACTTATCTCACACCCACTAACGATGACATTTGTCTCATCCTTTCACGTAGGTTGACTTTTATTTCTTTACCATATGTAAATACCATGGGCCAATACCATAGACCACCAAATACTATGAGCTCCTTTACATAAATTAATAACAAAAACACATTCGCTTTAAAGTGAAACTCTTAAGTTTAAAAGTCTAGTGAACGACTTCAACATGCTAAACACTTAAACTATGTAAAAATACCTACTGTAAATAAGAAAAAACAAGCAAGGTATGTAGTGAATCACTTTCACAAAGAAATTAAAATATCTAATATTAAATTTAATAAAAGGCAATAAATGAAGTTTCCAATTGCTTTTTAAAGTGCCTCTTTAATATACTAAATAATTTTGGAAAGTGCAATGATATGATACGATACACTTATGCTAAGTCAAAACCTTTTTTTCATAGAAATGGAAGAGGTAAAAACTATAATTGAAATATTCAATGATGGCATCAAACTTTATTAGGCGAAATATCTCATGATCTCATTAACTTTAATTGAAATATTTGACAATGGCAACAAAATTCTAAGCAAGATATTGCATGACGTCAAATAACTTAGGTTGATCCAATGCAAAATAACGATGTTGGATCCAATGCAATAGTTAGAGAACAAGGATGGAGGGGAGAATCACCTTATACAAAGAACAAAGAAGGAGATGAGGATGATCTTCAGGAAAAAGAAGTGAGTTCACATGGAAAGAATGCAAACAATCATGATGAATAAAATTAAGAGAAAAATTCCAACTTTGATGAGTATGATTACAAGTGTTTGTTTAATGAAGTGATTTGTCAAGTTTGCTTCAATATAGAAGTTTCGAACATAAATGACTTTAAAGTGTATACATTATGGGAAGAAAATCAATTTCTCGTAAATAAAGTTGATGATTTAACATAA
This sequence comes from Pseudotsuga menziesii, assembly GCA_001517045.1. NCBI lineage: Eukaryota > Viridiplantae > Streptophyta > Pinopsida > Pinales > Pinaceae > Pseudotsuga > Pseudotsuga menziesii. The sequence continues at coordinate 187,893 of LPNX011062124.1, read as the reverse complement.
GAAGTGGCAAATCATTAGGAAGAAAATGAGGTTTAAGTGACAGGAATTAATGATCTTAAAAATTGAAACAATCAAATCGTGTCTTACACAAATATCAAATGTAAATAAAACAAAGGATCTATAAATGGACAAATAATTGGGTACATAGTTGATAAGATAAAAGATGATAATGTACAATGAGGATGTAGCCATATATATATATAGGGCTTATAAGGTGACAATTCACCAAAGGGTTATGTCCCTTAGTTAAATATAATTAATATTATGTTTTTATTTTTACTATTTGTATTATTATATATTATTCATTATTTTAATATTTTATTTGTTACATTGGCTTCCCTTAAGGGAAGCTTTGTCCTCAAATCTTATTGAAGACATGGCTTACTTTTGATTTCTTGCTTGTAATGTCATCTCTCAATATTTTGTGTTAGAAGTGCAACACTTTGACGTAACGAAACGATACGAGCTATGAATTCCCAAGAAAAAATGTTGCGTTGTTTGTGAAGTTGTCCATCCAATATCTATCTTCATTGGAGTTATTTGTTGATCACTTTGATGGATGGAACTTCTTGTTTTCTGCTTAGTTTGTTGATTTTGTGTTCATTATTTTAATATTTTATTTGTTACATTTCCTTCCCCTTAAGGGAAGCTTTGTCTTGAAGATATGGCGTATGTCTAATTTTTTGTTTGTAACGTCATCTCTAGATCTTTTGTGTTAAAACTGTGAATCTTTGACGAAACAAAACGATACGAGCTACGAATTCCGAAGAAAAAATGTCACATCATTTGTGAAGTTGTCCATCCAAGATCTATCTTGATTGGAGTTGTTTGTTGTTCGCTTTGTTGGATGGAACTTCTCATTTTCAGCTTAGTTTGTTGATTTTGTGTTCTTTCTTTTTTGATATCATAACTCCTCTGTTTATGTTCATGTTGACCCTGTCATTGGTCAAAATGTTTTTTATAGTTTGGGTGTTGATAAGGAGTTCTTGTTTGTTTTTTTACTAGATTGACTTCTTTTGAACTATGACGAGGACTGGATTTGTATTTGCTTCTTTTTCCTCAACATGGATTTTGAGTCCGAGAGTTTTGATGTCCTCTGAATTTGCTCCAACTTGTTTTTCAACGAATATGTATCATTTTTAAGGTTCCTGATCATTTCTTTCTGTGATTTCTCATCATCTTTAGGCTTTTGAATATGATATATTAGATCTTTATGCTTCTTAAGGTGACCATTTTCTTCGATATTTTCTAATAGTTTCTTCTGAAGATATCGATTCTCCTCTTCTATCTTTTTATTGTATTGATCGTTTTCTTTATTTGAAGAAGCAATTTATGATTATGATCTCTTAGATGAGAGATCTCTTCTTCTTTGTCGAATTCTTTCTGCATCTTTTGATTTGATTTTTGATCTTCTTGTGAAATCATCTTCTATATGTCCTTGAAGCCTTCAAATGAAACAACTCATGAATCTGACTTCATTGTAACGTCTTGTAGTGTGACTTGCTTCCTCTTATACGAGAACATTAAAAAATTTTTCTTCATATTTAAGATGACTACCTCTAATGTTTCCACCCAAGGTGAACCCAAAATGATGTCGATTTCATTTAGATATATAGTTGTAACATTGAATTGAGATGCGAACTTATACTTGCCAATTGTTAGTTGTAAGTCCGCAATTTCATATTGCTTCTCACCATAAGTATCTCTTTTTTTTATTACACTTGATTCCGGGACTAATAATTGATTTTCCAAGTTGTTAATAGTGTGATTTTCCTTTATGTTTGGAAAAATAACAATGCTAATACTTTTCCCTTGAATAGTTCCCTCAGGTTTTAGTAGGTCATTGACTACGTTTGAGTAGGTATGATGGAATATTTCTTGTTTTTCGCCATGAGACTCCTTTTTTTCGATAAAAATCTTCAATATGGTTCTTCTTGTAAAAAAATGTTTCTTTTGATGCTCCCTTTATCTTATTTTCTCCTTAAGACTTCTTGTAGATTGAATGTAGATTGGGCGGTTGGGAGGAATGCTTATTATCTTCTCCAACAAAGTTCAAATCTTGCCTGCTCTTTGATATCCTTAAGACTTCTTATGCACTTCTAGATTTTGTATGTTTTACTTTATATTCTAACTTTATCATTAGCTTTGACAAATGACGACTAAAATTCAAGATATTGCCAACGGACTGAATCAAGAACCTTGCTTTGATACCACTGAAACAATAAAATTGTTTCTTACACAAATAACCAATGTAAATAATACAGAGGATCCATAAATGGACAAATAATTGGATATATAATTGATAAGATAACAATTGATAATGTATAATGAAGATGTAGCCGCATATATAGGGATTAGAATGTGACTATTCACCAAAGGGTTATGTCCCTTAGTTAAATATAATTAATATTATGTTTTTATTTTTATTATTCATTATTTTAATATTTTTTTTGTTACAAAAATGTAGCAGAAGACCTTTAACATGAAGTGCATATCCTAAAATGTAAATTAGAAGAGTAGGTTAATAAGACAAAAGAATTAGAAATTTGATGTAACTGAGAATCACAAGAGAAACAGGATGCCAAGGAGAATATTGAATATATCTTGTTCGACAAAGACAAGGAAATCAATCGTTTGAAGAATCATAGTCAATCCTGCTTACCAAAGTATAAAAAGTAAAACATAGGGATATTTCAAACTTAAAACTAGAAAAAAGAACATCGATTGATGCGAGTGAATCGAGGAGTTTTTATATGTTGAAACTGAAGATAATGAGACTAACATAATTGAATGAAACTAAAAATCAAAGTGTCATTACCAATGATTTTTTTTCTATCAAAGAGCGTCCAAAAATTGAGTTCAAGAAACAATTTAATGACAAGTCAACATTTACAAATTTAGTGATGGCCGAAGGTCCATCGATCACATTGATGAAGCCATTGACACTAGTGAATAGAAAAATATCAAATATTAACACGATGATACAAATAAATCACAAAAAGATCAAACTAGAGACCAAGAAGGATAAACTTATCATGGTACCATATTAACACCCAAATGACAAAAAATGTAGCATGTAAGAATCAACATACCAATGCAAATGTTATTTTTACATGTCGAAGCATATAAAAATCATTACAACTCAAAATAAAAAATGAAGAAGCTTGATTCAATAAATTTCTCACCATAGTTCTAGAAAGAGTCCATTTAGGATGGATTGATCCTTTAGAGGATTTGAAAAGATAGAAAACCCACCTACCTGAATAATGTGCTTGCTCTTCGGACATGTTCGAGCAAGCCGTAATTTTATTTGATTGAATGAGAGGAGCACTGCACTCTTTATTCCCTTTATGAATACGATTTATATTCACTGCCTTCATGAGAGAATGAATCTTGTTGATCTGTTAGAGTGTGCTCTTGATTGAGAACTCAAGAGATCACCTTCATGATCTATTTAACCTTTTGTAGAGGGTATTAGGTCTTGCTCGTTTCGGGCGTAAGGGTCTAATCTAATAGGTCCTGACCCATAATCAACCCTTGTTTGTGGGTGGGGTGGGATGCAAGGACTGAACAGGGGGGTGTGGATATGGGCTCATCGGATGAAGAATAGGTTATTAATGAAGGAAGAATAGTTTATTTATATAGAGTGCTAGTAAGGGAAGAGGGAGGAGTTTACTAATAGTGAGTGTTATATACGTATATAAAGCAGAGTTATGCCTGCTATTTGTTGGACTCCTTACCTGCAATCTTATGCAGCTGTTTCAATCAATTGAATAAATTCTATTTGGGCCAGGATTTTAGGGGGCTTTCCCTTATTCGACCACATATTATCTTTTTGGTTTTTTAAGAGGGTTACATAGTTATCAAGTGATTCATTGTGCAGTGCATGTTGAATATGAAGGAGAAACTATGACACTCATAAAATGGTCAACTAATGGGTTTATAAGACGGGATGGGGCGTAGAAGGATACCAGGAAATTATTTTCATGACTTTGGATCAACTTACATATTACAAGCCCATGCCACCTACCAATATGGACAATGTCTTTTCCATCGTTGCCCCCACGTCCTATTAAGGGCCTTATCTAAGAACGGTAAGTATTACTATGGAATATTTTTCTTGAACTTGAGGAGAATGACCAACTTAACGAACCACTTGGTCTAAGAGCCATGGGATATCCTGACCTAAGAGTGGCTTAACAGATCAGCAACCTTGTCTCATGACTTGCCTATCGAATTAGTAATTCCCACCTCATGAATATTTTTATTGAACATGAGGAGGAGCCCGGCCTAACCCGTAGGTAATCTCTCCAGCCTATCTTATATAAGTGTTAATTTTAAACTAAAGGAAGGGGCTAGTAAACAACTGGGTGTCAATAACTGGAGAAGGATACCAGAAGTATCCTGCAGGTAATAGCTCAGTCTTAAATCGTACTAAGTCCTTTCCTAGTACCAAGCCCTTTAAAAGCTAGAGTAATTGGACAGAAAAGAGAATTAATCGTACTATGAATGCTCGTCCTTTGTCAGATAGAATTACTAAAAGAATAGATAGGATATTTTTATTGGTAAATATAAAAGATAGATTTATTTTACAGCCGACATACCGGTAGATGAAACTGCCCTTCGACTATGTAAATTCCACAGCTCCACTATATCAGTTCCTTTTGATTCCATTCTTATAGATAGTATTTATTATATTGGGAAGATAGGGGGATTGAGGTGTTCCTGGCTAACCCGGGTGTGGTCCGCAAAGTATGGTTCCAGTATTTAGACCCAATAAAACTAGTAAGTGGTCCGCAAGGTCTGGTTTTGATATTTCCCCATTCTGGCATTTCCCTAAGTTAGTTGTAGTTCGAGATGTAAAGTTCGAAAGGAAATATTAGTTTGACTGGTGTACTTTTATTAAGGGATCTATGTCGAGGGGAATCGATGATGAAATAAAAGAGAATATAAATGGCCACAACTGACATCCATTTCATGAGCTGGAAGGCTGCTCGACCAAAGCAGAGAGTAAATATTTCATGTTGTCTTTTTTGGCAAGCATTCGAACTAGTCGGCCACATTCGAATTAGTAACACTACAATATTGTTCAAGACTTTGCCTATTATATCACCTTGTGTCCTTGACCTTATCAAATGGGTGAAATTTAGAAGAAGACATATCATTATATCTAAAGAGATGTTCTCTACCCATGCTTTGAGTAGAGAACACAACATTTTAAGCGAGAGGCTTTGTGACATACTTAAGGTTTATTTGTATTATTATCATAATGTTATAAGCAATTATAATGTAATAGTACTCATATGTTACACTTTACATGAATACTATACTAATAATAAGTCATACCTTTTTCCAAAGGACACGACTCATCACCTCAATGTGTATTTTTATACACACCAATCGTATTTCATATGAACAGTTATCATATATCCAATCCATATTAATAAGTATTATTACTTTAATATGGATTGTAAGGGTTTTCCTTTTCATGAAGCCAACCATATATTTGGTTCAAACAATCCTTGAAAAAAGCCTCAACATGTTATGGCATGGGAATTTTAAGTTGCATCAAACCATGCTCATTTTATTATGAAATCAAGTAATACTAAGAGGGGATGTGAATTAGTATTAAGAAATCTATTTAAATTTTTATCACTTTAAAACAAAATCAACAATGAACATAAAACACACAATATTATTGTGGAACCTAAATTAGGAAAAACCATCAATACTTCCTATTAATGCAAAATTATATTTACAAATAGTTTGCAAGCACCAACTTGCTGGATGAACCAACACTCAAGTTTTTCAGCTACAACTGAAGGACGCACCAACACCCTATTTACCAGCAACAACTGGAAGGAGGTTACGACCCCTGACAGGTTTGCATCCTGTCCTTGCTCCTCCCAACCTCCCTATTATGATAATTTGAACTTTGACTTCTGTACACTTTTAGATCTCCAATTGTATGTACAGAGACACTTGTTTGATGGTTCAATTTTTTTATTTTATATACCCTCAGTCATGCCTCTTCATCTAACAATCATGTATCTTCATTGTGACCCTTCACCAATCAATAAATTGTAAAATAACCTCTTCATTAAAAAACTGTGAATTAATAGTGAGATAATGCATCACTCTAACTCTGACAGAAATACTTCTGCAATTACCTTTTTGCAATGACCTTTCTGCATTTATCTTTTCGTAAACTATCTTTCCACTTATGTAATTACCTTTCCACAATGAGCTTTCTGCATTTATATTTCCACAAATTGTTTTTCTGCTTCCGCAATTACCTTTTTGCAATGACCTTTCCACATTTATATTTCCACAAACTGTCTTTCCGCAATTAACCTTCCGCAACGTTTTTTTCACAAACGCCCCTTTCCTTAATCTGCGGGAACTCCTTCCTTCCATAATTGCAGGTTGCAGGTTGTGAACCTGCCTTTCAACTTTTTCAAAACATGCTTCCACATTTACCCTTTCCACGACGGTCTTTCCACAACGCAATCGTCCTTTATGCAATATGCGGGAACTCCTTCCTTCCACAATTATGGGTTACGAGGTTTCCTTTCAAATTTTTTGAAACTGCTTCCACAATTTGTATCCCGCAAAACTTCTTCCGCAATTGGGGATTGTGGATTGTGCATCTGCTTTTCATAAATTCTCAAAAATGACTTTCGCAAATCTCTTCCGCAATAGTCTTCTCGCAGCTTTAACAAGCTTGCAGCTTGGCATTGCAGAAACTATTCTAGACCATTGATCTTTCTCTCTCTTACGATCTGGGCCATCCAAATCTTCACTTCATAGAAACTTAGAGTTATAATGCTTCCGACTTCGCTTAGTTAACTGTGTTATTTTGGCTCAATCTTTTTAGACTATTTCATCAATATAGCCTTATGATCTTATGTTGACAACAATGCCAATTTAATCAACAATCTCCCCCTTTGGCATTGATGGCAACATTTTCTCCTTTAGGCATTTTTTCTCCCCCTTTGACAACAACGACAAATTTTCGAGAAAAACTCCCCCTGTAACATTGCTCCATTTTGCTATAATCCTTTAGAATATTATAGTTTGTAGTCGTGTATAAGCAACACATCAAAGTATACTTGCATTTTTCTTTGAACTTTGATCTCATTCTCCTATGCTTTTTTTTAACAATATGATGATGTAAATCTTACTTCCAGAGACCATAATTTCTAACACAGTAACTTCAATATGCAACAACATAAATCATAAATATTACAGTTTCATATCAGCAATATCAATCTGCCTTTGAGGAGATCAAAACCACTTAGAATTATTTACTTATGGACCATAGATTTTTAAAATCACTCCCCCTATGGGTGTGTCTCCCCATGTTAACATTTCTCCTCTTCCCATGACAGGGTTTTCATCATTTTAGTTAATTTTTTAATGATGAGAGATAACCCCCAATTTCTTCCTAAGATAGGCAAATGATTCTCCTAGTAACGACTTAGTGAAAATGTATGCAATTTGTTCCTTTGTATCAATATACTCCAATTTGACCACTTTTTGAGACACTTGCTCTCTTAAAAAATGATATTTGATTGGAATATGTTTTTGTCTTAGAGTACACAACAAGATTTTTGGATATGTTTTTAGCACTTGTATTGTCACAATGTATAACAATGGGGTCCTCATATTTTACAAGCAAATCTTCCAATCTTTGTTTCATCCAAATGACTTGTGTACAACATGATGCAACAATAATATACTCGGATTCCACTGCAGACAATGAAATGGAAGAGTGATTTTTTCTTAGCCATGACACTAAGCAATCTCCTAAGTAGAATGCTGCTCCACTAGTGTTTTTTTTGTCATCAATACTTCTTTCCCAATATGCATCAGTGAATGTCCTTAGAGTGAAGTTATTGTTTTTTGGATACCATAATCCATAATCCACAATACCTTTTAGATATCTAAGAATTCTTTTTACTGCAGCCACATGTGTTTCTTTTGGGGATGATTGGAATCTGGAAACCAAACCTACAACCTGCATTACATCTGGTCTAGCGGTTACATATAATAAACTACCAATCATTGACCTATACATAGTGTGATATACTTCTAAAGTTTCATCGTCCTTGCTCATTTTACAACCAGTGACCATAGGAGTACTAACAAGTTTGGATTCTTCCATTCTAAAATTTTTCAACATCTCTTTGATATACTTATTTTGAGAGATGAAAATTCATTTTTCTGATTGAGATACTTGTAAACACAGAAAGATTGTTAGTTCTCCTAACATTGACATTTCAAATTCCTTCTTCATTTCCGAAGCAAAGCTTACTCTCATAATTTGTAGATCACTTCCAAATATGATATCGTCTACGTAGACTACAACAATGATCATATTTTTGTTTTAAAACTTTATGTATAAATTACTGTTAGTGGCCCCTCTTTTATATCCTTGCTACTTTAAATACTTGTCAAGTCTTGAGAACCATGCTCTTGGAGCTTGTTTAAGGCCATAGAGTGCCTTCTTAAGTTTGCAAACATAATTTCTATTTTCTGATAAGAGAGAACCTTTAGGATGCTCAACATAGACTTCTTCTTCAAGTTATCCATTAAGAAATGCATATTTTACATCGATTTGGTACACTTTAAATTTTTTGTAGCATGCAAAAGCTAAAAACATCATAATGGATTCAAGTCTTGCCACAGGTGCAAAAGTTTCTTCAAAGTCAACACCTTCTACTTGAGCATATCCCTTGCATACTAATATGGCCTTGTTTCTTGTCATATGACCATGCTCACTGAACTTGTTTTTAAAAATCCATTTGGTTTCAATAACATTCATTCCCTTAGTTCTCGGGACAAGTTCCCCAGTTTGGTTCTTCTCTATTTGATCAAGTTCATCATTCATAACATTGATCCAATCCTCACTTTTGCAAGCTTCTTTAAATGTTTTGGGTTCTACTATCGAAAGTAACGCTTGTTCTTCATCATAAAATAATCTTCTTCTTGTTTTAACTCCTGAATCTTTGTCACCAATTATTTGAATTTCAGGATGATTCTTCTGAACCCACCTAGATGGTGTCTTTGTGTATGATCTTGGAGAGTCTTCATTCTCATTTTCATGTGGTTCTTCTTTCTCTACTTTTTTTTTCTTTTTCTTCTTCAAAAACATCCTCTTCTTGTGAACTTTCTTCCTTTTCTTTATCATCTATTTCTTCTTCATCAGTTTCTTCAACATCCACACTTTCTTGGATTTGTATTCTTCTTGGTTTAGTATCATCAACAATTACATTTGCACTTTCTATGATCTTGTGCAGCCTTAGATTATAACATATGTATGCCCTTTTGGTGGAATAATATCCAAGAAATATTCTTTCATATGTTCTAGATTCAAACTTCCCTAGATTATAATTATCTCTTTTTATGTAGCATTTAGTTCCAAAAACTCTAAAATATTTAACTGAAGTTGTTTTGCGGGAGTAGTCATCAATAAAGGAAGCATAGTAAGCTTACCGCTTAATGAATTAGTTTGCATTGGACTGCATACATCCGAATGAATAATGTCTAAGATCACTTTTGCTTTGTTGTCACTGTTTGGATAAGGGTTCTTAGTATTCTTTCCTTGTTCACATAATTTGCACACCCCTTCATGATTTATCTGAATCTATGGTAAACCTGACACCACCTTGCTCACAATTGGTAATGCCTTGTAATGTACATGAGCAATTCTTATGTACCATATCTCACATGGGATTATGGTACTAGTCATTAGGGTTGAATCTACATGGCCTTTTAATATACAGAGTCCTCCTTCTTCAACTCCAATCACTATTGCATCATGGGTGGAATCATGAATCTAGGTGTCTATTTTGGGGGGAAGGGTTACGAGAAAAGTAGTGTTGTTTTTGCAATTTTGTCAACTTCGAGCAAAGAAAAATTAGATTTGTATTTAGAATTTCATTTTGTAGTAAAAACAAAACTTGTAGAGAATTGTGTTAGCTTTCTATCGATTATAATTATTATTATTTTTAATTTCATTTGATATGTCATTTTTTCAAGTGTTTGATAGTATGTTCTTAATTAATGAAATTATGATAAATAGTCATGTTTTTAGACAGCCGTTTATTCATTATTCAACTATTGTTCATTAAAAACAAAATATGTTATGATGATCTAGACAGATTGTACTAACATATTCCTATAAGTTTGTATCCAACAACCGCATGCAATAATTATTAGAATTTTTTGAAGGGGACCAATACGAAAAACTAGCATAAAACTGACATGTTTATTTTGACACAACACCTTCCCTAATTTCCAATTCAAAACAAAAATACTGAAAGTACCCTTTTGAAGACAACACATCAATGTTTCCACCATGATTTTTCCAAAATTTTTCATCGTGTCTTTGAGAAGTTATTGATTTTCATTTCAATGAATTCTATTAAATTTTGAAGCAATCCAGACATCTTCTAAGAAATAGAATAAATAAAATTAGTGGATCACACCAAATTCAACAAAATTCACATTTATAGAAAGTAGATTGAATTATGCAACTAATGGTATTATTTGTGAAGATAAATTCTAAGTATTTGATATGATCCGATCTCTCCGAAATTGCAAGAAGAGTCAGAAATGGGATGGAATACCATTTCTGAAATTTATAGGTTTTCGACCGAACTAATCTTTTGGCCGAAAAACAATAAAAGTTCGGCCGAAAGTTACTTTTAACGAACGGAAAAGAGTTTGGCCACCTTATTGAATTTTTTTCCTCGGTCGAAAAAAAACTTGAAGCGTTTTTTTTGAAAAATCATTTTGATTCATATTTATAAGAATCATGTATACACATATTTTCACATTTTTTAAAAGATCACCATTTTACACAGTTATAGATGAAGGCTCTTTTTCTAGTAAGTGTTCTTAAAATTTATCTTCTAAGATGAAGGCTCTTTTTCTTTGATAGTAAACATTCTTTTGAAAAATTTGTTATGGTAAAATGTTCTTAGAAACTATATTCTGAGATGGAGGCTATTTTTGTTTGATAGTAAAGATTCTTTTGGAAAATTATTTGTGGTAAAATCTTATTTTTTTATGGTAAAATTTTATTTTTAATGGTAAAATGTTTATAGTAAAGTATTTTTAGAAATCATCTTCTAAGGTGGAGACTTTTTTTTCACTGAAGATGTCTCTGGGAAATATTTTAATGGTACAAATTTTCTTAAAAATTCTTTACCAATTTATTCAATGGTGCATTTTTTTAAAATTATTTTGAGCAATATTTTATGGACAAGTCTTTTAAGGTGAATTTTTTTTCTTTGATGATTAAGATTCTCTCGAGGGAAATTTATTCTAAGGTGAAGGTATACATTGAATAATCATGGGCAAGAAAAATGCGCGAAAGAGGAAATGTGATCGCACTCGAGATGATGCCTTACATAATGAAAAGCAAAGACTCAAATACCATGATAAAAATAAACAAAAGAGTACAAATATTGAAGACATCGCTAATGATGATGTAATTAGTAATGATGTTGTAATTAGAGACTTGGATCAAAATGTTGATGATAGGAATGTTCAAAATCAAACTCAAGAAGAAATTGAACCATGTATGTACAAATATTGTAAATTTGTTTAAAATGCAGTCATTGGTTTTTGTAGATGATTGCGTTTTTTAAAACAATTTCCAAATGCAGATACATATTTATGTCCTAATATTGACCAAGATGTTGAAGACATTGAAGAATCAGAAAATGATGCAAATATTAAATCCAATAGATGTACATACATACATACATACATACATACATACATACATACATACATACATACATATATATATATATATATATATATATATATATATATGTTATTAAAAGATTTTAAAATTATGAGTCATATTTATATGTTTCAAGTTAAGTATATTTGAAATATGCTAAATTAAAATTGAAATTGAAATATTTATAACTGGCTTCATCATTGAAGACGACATGTTACAAAATGTTAGAGAAAAATTCAGAAACACAAAACCTTACCATATTGTACAATATCGTGCTGAAAAGATGCATGAACAATTTTTGGAAAAAGAATCAGTGGCAACACAAGCTCAATTTTTGAGGTGTTTGTTAGTCTCCAAGAAGTTGAGGGAAGCTTGGTCATTATTGGGTATTCAAAAGAAGACAAAATATTCAAAGGTGAAGCAAAATGTGTTCGAAAATATAGCCGATGCAATAAAAACTATTGGAAAATCTAGAAAGAAAGATACTAGTGCTGCACGTAGAATAATACAAACAACAATTATTTCATCTAGTACTAGACAAAAACGTTTGACAATGCAGGTCACAAAAGTTATCAGAACTTCACAGAAAACATTGTACAAATATAAAAAATTTCGATTACAAATAGATGCAAATGATGAGCTTGCTTGTAGGGAAATTATTTGTAGACAACCCTATAAAGATAGGGTCGGAGAAAGTGTTAAAGCTATGATGCATGAATATTGGGTGGCAAATTCTCGTGTTTCACCAAATGCAAGGGATGTGATACGACGGAGAATATATCGAAATCAGTATGAAAGCCATCCAAAACATATATTGGAGATGACTCAAACACAATTGTTCAATAATATCAAAGATGAACACACAGAATTGAATTTGTCAATCAATACATTTGTACAACAGAAGCCACGGTATGTTATACCTATCACTATTCATGACACATGTTGTTGTCGATATCATGTTGAGTTTGAATTATATTATGACACATTCCTTCGGTTTGGTAAAACATTTTGGCTGAATTCACCTCCTTCCACAATTCGTGCTTTTATATCTGAAATTCTATGTGAAAGAGATAGTCACGAGATATTTTACAACAACAGATGTGTCGGTGGAAAGAAATGTGATCATTGTGGAAATATAGCTTTATTCCACCATAATACGCTAGAATATCTAGATGTGTCTCGATATAATATGCTAGAATCTCTAGATGTGTCAGACCATCTTTGAGAGCGAACATTTGAAGGTGTTTCACTAGATGTAGGTGTGGTATTGGGCATCCTTGTCTCAATGGATGTCCGCATAAATATTTTACTTGAAGAATGAGTGAACGCCTCGTCTCGATCCATCTTTACTCTATATCTCATATAAACATCAAAACAAGCATCAATGAACTAATGCAGTTTAGTGAATGGAGACCGATGATAAGATTGCTATGTAGTTTAGCCCATATAAAGTTTTTGAGGACATAAACAAAACAGTTCAATATATTTATTGTGTACCCCTCTTTCTGATGTGAATTTGTGATGTTCCCACAGGTATCCCTCTTTATTTATCCTGAACAAGCCATTCCTCATCCTGAACAAGTATCACTCTTATTAAGCTCATTTCCATAGTGGTCATGTTTGACATAGTCATGGTTAATAAAATCGATTATGACCATGAGAGATCACATAAATTACAAATATTTTGGGATTCATTAAATACTAAATCATTATTATATGCAACCCTATGAAGGACAAAAATCCTCCTTTAAGTAGGATTGAAAGATCAAAATGCCTCCTTCACATGGGACTGGCATATTTGGATTGAGTTTCAAGGTTATAATGTTAAATTTTCTAGTAAGTGTCCATATTTTGTTAACTTTTCTAGTAAGTGTCCATATTTTATTGATATTGTGAAGTCCAACAAGTTTATTTAAAATCTCCATAAAATAAATAAATATAGATTTTCCCAACCAAATATACTATAATGTGATCCATGATATTTTCATTTTACTGAATTTTTTTTTAATAGGTTTTAGTATTACGTGACACCAACACAACAACAAACCATGCATGCAACTACATACTAATATATGGCTAGAAATCAGCTGGTAATGCAATCTGAATGTTCTAGCCTTGATTTAAATATAGAAAGTTCAAGTTGGTAAAATTTATATTTTTCCTTTATGGTGTAATGCATTTTCTTTAAAATTTTTATTTTTCATTTATGTTGTAATGTATTTTAAGCAGGGTTCTTGGTAACATTGGTGTCCTGGGGCTGTAAGATACACAAATATTGGTAGAACTCATCAAATGAAGATCATGACACATAATTCAGTCCCCAAGGATGGTTTTGCATGCCAAATTAGAGTGAATGGGTCTCCCTCTATTTACAGAGCAAGTTCTGTAGAAGAAACAAATCAAGCATAGGAGGTATGGAGCAGTGTGACGGGTGTTACAACACCACAAAAAGAGAAGCACATGGTTGGGAGGTTCTTGTTTCCTCTTGTCAACGTCATCAAGTCACTTGGAAGCATTATAAAGTTATGTTGTTTTCTAATTCATAGGGTTTTTTGGTTACTTTAAACGCAAGTAGAACCTAGACCATGATGATTAAGCTAATGAAGTATTTTTCTACAGTTGGAAATTGTAGGTAAATTACTTGAATGCTCTTGGAAATGGACAATAATGAGTTGTTTCCTCCGTTGGAGTCTAATGATTCCTTGGCTGCCAAAGCGGAGTAAGTTTTCCAAGTTCAAGCTGTAACCTCAAGATACCTAAGCTGGAAATTAAGTGGCTATAAATAATGCAGCCAACTGATATTTTTGTAGTTTAAATAAATTTTTTTATAGTACTTTCATTCTGGAATTTTTAATAGACATAAATGGTTGACTGAGAGAATCAAAAAATTTGAAGTTCTTCATGAATCCAAGTGGTATAGGGAGACATGTATAGTGATTTAGGTGGTTAACTATGCAAGATATATTTATCTATCCCCACCCAACCAACTATCCAGAAATGATTTCCACGTTGTAGTGAAGGCCCCTTAGCTCGACTCATTAATTCCCACTTTGATAAAGTTTTCCTTCACTGTTCTTGTAGCAACTAGCAAACAAAGAAAGGACCAACTAAAGGTGCTAAAGAAACATGAGTCTATATTTTTTGCCCTAACATTATTCAATAATATTTTTGGTATGATTTTGAAGCATGGACGTTATATTACCTATATTCTTTGATTAGTTTTTAAAGGGAAATGCACACTAATATTTAAAAGTATTATAGATTATTAAATATGTCTGTGCAAAGATACCTCATCCAAATCGCAGGATTTAGCTTGAGAAAAACGCTTCACTATTTCAAAATTTCAGTCAATATAAAGAAAATACTCATGCAGGGTTGAATTACCTTAATTAGTCATTTCGTGTTATGTGTAATACAATAGAAAGAGATTCTCGTTCTACAGGAGGATGTTTAATAACATATGGCAGTTGTCTCCCAGCATTGGCATACAAGTAGGTAATAACTCAATGAGTGAGATATGAGAGAGCGATTGAAGCTGCAGGCCTCTGGAAAAGAGAGAGAACTTATGAGGTGCAAACGCCCGTTCTAGATGGTCACTTTGAGTCATAGGGTAAGTATGTTTTTAGGTGAGGTTTTAAGGAAACATATATCAATTGATGTGAAACAAGAGATTTCATTTTTTTATTATATGATTTAAACAACCCATATTATATATTGATCATATTAATCTATCATAGTACAGATTTCACGCCTCATTGTATTTATCTAGCCGTAGCCATAGGGTAGTTCATAAATCAAGTTTTTTGGTATATAGCACTTGGAAATTTATTACAGTTTTTAAATAAATTATAGGTTTAGATTGGTATTTGTTTTTATCCATGGTTGAAATATTGCTGTAAAGTTAAACTTTATAAAACTTTCATTAAATTCAGTTGTTTCCTACATTTAAAATTATACTTTCAGATTGCTCTTCATTTTTATCTATGTTTTAGTAATATTATTAATAAAATAGATTATTATAAACATAATTCTAACCCATTTTATCTAAGTTGACTATGTATTTTTTTCAAATTGCATGTAGTCACACTAAGAGAAACTAGAAATTTATCGCTGCTTTAAATAATAGATGTATTTTTACCAGTTTGTATTGAGTGAGCTTGACAACAAAGATGATCTTAGTAAATCTATAATGTTTCTAGAGGCTCAACGTTCAGGAAAATTGTCCAGTAGTAAAATAATAACATGGAGAGGAGATTCTGCTCTAACAAATGGGAAAATCCAAAATGTAATATAATTACTCCTTTTGGTATTGCCATAATCCGTTCCTGAATGTTCTAAAAGTGTTGTTAATCATATCCAAGATGAGAAAATATTAATGAGGCTGATATTATCAATGCATGTTATATTTCATATGACCTTGACTTAACTTTTCCTTTACCCTACTTGAATTATAAGAATTGAACAAATAACTTAGAGTGACTTAAACTTCCCTTTACTACTATAAATTTATTTGAATAAAGACATGTTCATATTTGCCTTGAAGGAAAAAATTAGATAATTTACATCGTACAATTTAGTGTTAAAAAAATCAAGCATTTCCACCTGCCATATCGCTGCTAGTTTATGACTAAAGAGTCAAATTGAATTTTTCCTATAGATGTTGGAAAAAAGTTAGATGGTTTACAACCTACCGTTTAATGTTAAAGAAAAGATAAAGATCCAATGCTGGTATGTTTTACTTTTTATATTTACTGGGATAAACATAAGTTATATCCGTTCCTGAATGTTGGTCTGTTTTACTTTTTAGTATTGCCATAATCCGTTCCTGAATGTTCTAAAAGTGTTGTTAATCATATCCAAGATGAGAAAATATTAATGAGGCTGATATTATCAATGCATGTTATATTTCATATGACCTTGACTTAACTTTTCCTTTACCCTACTTGAATTATAAGAATTGAACAAATAACTTAGAGTGACTTAACTTTCCCTTTACTACTATAAATTTATTTGAATAAAGACATGTTCATAATTGCCTTAAAGGAAAAATTAGATAATTTCCATCGTATAGTTTAATGTTAAAAAAATTAAGCATTTCCAACTGCCATATCGCTGCAAGTTTATGACTAAAGAGTCAAATTGAATTTTTCCTATAGATGTTGGAAAAAAGTTAGATGGTTTACAACCTACAGTTTAATGTTAAAGAAAAGACAAAGATCCAATGCTGGTCTGTTTTACTTTTTATATTTACTGGGATAAACATAAGTTATTGGTTTACATATATCTTATATACGGGCTCTGTTTAAACTATTATATATACATTATTATCGTGGAAACGGGTTAACTAAGAGAAACAGAAGATGATAATAATTATAGATGTTTACCTAATTAGTAGGATAGAGTATCATAATGAAACTTGGTTAGTAATCAATACTGGTAGGATCTCTATGCCTGTATTCACATAAACTTAAGTATGTTGATGCTGCTTACTTAGCTTACACTCCTAGCTTACATAAGCTAATATCACAAGCGTTATGATTCTTATACCTCAACTTACACTAGAGTCTTACATATATTATTCATATTCACTTGATCACTATTATGTGTAAGCTTTGATACGAGTTAGTTATTTAAAGTATGTGTGTTACTTCTATATTGACTCTATTACAACTTATAAAGCACATGCCCTTAATAACGAGATTGAAATAATACGAGTAATAGGTTGTGTGATAGATAGGTTGTAATCTCATAATAAGTTGTGACTAATACTGATACTAACACGCTTTGATCTAACTAGTAACAAAGGTTTGATCTATGATGACACCGTATTTTCCATAAGCTATGTACTGAATCGTTATACTTACAACAATACAAATTGATTAAGTGAATACAGATTCAAAATAACTATGGACATGAGCTTTAAGAATATTGAAATGGTTATGGATTTTATCCCTTTCATTACTATACCGGTATCCTAATATTTCCATTACTTAAAAGTGTTCTTGTCTTAATTGGAGCCATTATGAGAATAGGGTATCTTGCTATCACTTTCATTTATTGTAACATTGTAACTAAGGTTATACTACTTACTATTTCTATAAGCTTTGAACACCATCATATTTGATACTTGTTACTGTTCCAAATGTGTTTACTATTCATTACTCTTAAGGATACGTTTCAATTACATAACCTATGTTGAAGCAATGGGTATCTTTTTTAAGACCAAGGTTGATCCACTTACCTCAACCGCCGTGCAGACGAAGGGTCGAGACGCTCCATCACTGTGCAGACGAGGGGCCGAGAATCTCCACCATTGCATAGACGAGGGGCCGAGAAGCTCCACCACCATGCAGACAAGGGGACGAAATCTCCAGCAACGCATAGACAACAGACCGAGAAAAACCACCACCACGTAGAGGAAATGACGAGGAGAAAATACCACCAGAGCGCACCAGAGATCATGCAACCATGCACCAAAGAGCATTAGAGCGATAGGAAGGACGCAACAGACAGAGTGCACCAGAGTGCACCAGATCACCAGGCAGAACGCAAAACATAACCGACGAGGGCGACTACAGGACACAACAGAGAACTGACGTCCTCACTTTGGAAAATGACAGAACACAGTAGAGAACTGATGTCCTCACTCTCACAAACGACAGGACACACCATACGCAATAGAGAACTGACGTCCTCACTCTCACAAATGACAGGACACACCATACACAACAAAGACTACATCACTCTCGCACACGATAGGACGCACCAGATAGAGAACATACAAAAAATCACAGAGCGCAAACGACAAAATGATAAACGATTGCGTTCGGTTAATACATATATGACGTTTGTCCAACCGAAAAACATGTTTCGAATGAACAATGGTTCGGTCAAAAAACTATCTTTCGGACATTATTTTCTTGGCTATCCTTGCAAGTGCGCATAACGAGGCACCGCGAAAACTTTAACGTTTGGATGAACATTTTTTTCGACTGAAATTTAGTTACATGTTTTAATCGATCGAAAACATAAACTAGTTCGGCCGAAAGGTTTTGGAATACGGATTCCGAAATTCGATTATCACGAAATAGACACCCATATTCATGATTTCACCCTCATCTATAATTTTTCCTTTTGTCCACATGAGGAATTCTACATCTACAAAATAAAATCCGAAACCTTTCTTATCTAAGGATGAGATAGAAAGGAGATTCTTCTTTAGTCCTGGAGCATACAGTACATCCTTCATCTTCATGGAATTTCCAGAGTCCAACTTGTAGGAGGCTTCTCCTATCCCTTTGATGGGATATTGATAATCATCTCCAAGCATTACTTTGTGTGGGGAGTCCTTCTGTACAAGACATGGGAGTAAGTACTTGTAACCTGTCATGTGCTTGGAGGCACCACTATCTACTAGCCAGGTGTCATTCCCAGGTGAGACTGAACCTGTGAGTGAACATATCAAAATATATTCTTCACATGAATCTTCATCTTCTTTAGTTCTTTTCTCATCTTCTTAATCATTGTCTTCAGCAACATAGGACTGGAATATTGTTTCATCTTCTTGAGTTGTTCTGCCTTCATGTGACAATTTATGGAGATGTGTCCCATCTTGTGACAAGTGAAGCATTCATAATTTGAGAAGCCTTTCTTGGACTTCTTAAACCCTTGATATTTTCTTAGAGGATGGTCATAACTCTTCCTCTTGTTCTTGCCTTTGGTACGAACTTCCAAAGCTTGATCCTCATTTTCATTTAGCTTCTCTTCTCTGGCTACTATTCTTTCTTCTTCTTGAACACATTCTTCCCATAACTGTCAGAACTTAGTCAAGTTTCTTCTGGAACAAATTCCTCGAATAAAGGATTCCCAATATTTTGGAAGACCATTAAAGGTGGTCATTACAATTTTCGTTTCTTCTACCATATCATCACTATCGTCCAACTGCTCCTTGCTTTGAGATACTATTGTGAAGTATGATTGCATAGTTTCTGACTTTCAAGAATTTACACTTTTGAGGTGATTCCTCAAGGTCATCTTCCTATTAATATTTTTTCCTTCAAATAAGTTGGATAGGGAATCAAGCATTTCCTTTGGTGTTCTCCTTGAAGATACTTAAGGAATCAAGTTATCTTTGATGGATTTTGTTATGATCCTATTATCCTTGATCATATCCTTCTTGTGTTTGGACTCAACTTCTTCTCCTTCTGGTTTTGTAACTTATAAATCCTTCTAGATCATTCTCTTATAGGATGAGCATGATCCAATACTTCCATGCTCTGAAGTTTTAAGCACCCTCAAGCTTCTCATCTAGCTTGGTACTTTTTGTCATCTTTTAACATAATGAGAACTTCAAATGTAAATAGAAAAAGTAATACTTACTTGATGAATACTGCTTCAAATGACCTTCTTCAGGATGACCTAGGGTTTGATGGAGAAATCCTAATTTTCCAGTTGAGATCACTAGTAGGGCTGAGTGATGGAAAAGATATGCCTTCCCAAGTCGATCTAGACTGTATCTTTTTTTCTTCTTCTGAGATTGATGATGGAGCCTCAATAAAACTGAATCCCTAGTTCTTCCCGGTAGCAGTGTCTGGTCCAAAAATGAAACTTCTCAGAATTCAGTTATGTTTTCATAGAAAGATTCACCTTCCTAGGGTGAGTTGACTGATTCCTCTTTTCTGGTTGATCCGTCGAGGAATTTGTTTGGAATAACAAACCCTAGATGTGTAGTGTCTCCTTTCAAGATGGCTCTGATACCATTTTAAGTTTTCTTATTTGCTTAGATGATATTCTAAAACAATTGCAATAGTAGGATCACTGAAAGAAAAACAAGCACAACAACACAAAGAATGCAAATATTTTCCTCATGGAAACCAAAAGGGAGAAAACCCCACAAAACTTCTTCAATATAGAACTCAACCGGAACAGTCTAAAACCCCAAGACAACTTCTCGTCTTTCTTTCTAGCACACTTGTCCTTCTCGCTCTTGTAAACTTGCTTGATTGAAGTGTATACAAATGAAGGGGGTGCCTCCCTATTTATATTTGTCTCTTGACTTGACCTAAAACCTAACAGGGCCGACTTGTCTAACTGACAGGGCCGAGTTGTCAAGTAAAACACTAAAATAATAATTATTATGATGACACATGGGTACTATTGACCCGACTTACATTCAGAGGTTTACATTGATTGTTTCAATGACTCTTACATGACGAGTTACATCATTTACATCTCCTGAAGGAGAAATACAATTAGTACAATTAGAATATCTTCTAAAGTTACAATACTTTAACACTTGTTTACTGTGCTTTACATTGAATGGAATTATACTTTTCAAAACCAAAGGATGGATTTGCTTGTTTGATTTTACTCTACTTTACTAAGGCTTGGATTAATGAGAAACTTACAAGTTAATAATTGATATTTGAGAATTCTTAGAAAATAGTATTATTGAAAAAGGGGCCTGAAATTGCATGTTTAATGACAAAATTTACAAGTTATTAAGTATTATTAAGTATTAGAAAGAAGGTTTGTTGCCTAAAAAGAGAGAACGCATATGTTGGAATATTATTTCCGGTTTCTAATAAAATCAAATTTACATAGGAATTTCATGTAGCTTAAGTTTTCAAGCTTGAGGAAATTATAGAAAAAGGATCGAAGTATTCCATTCCAAGCCTTATATTTTAATTATGAAATTTATGTGAGTCGATTTCCATGTTTAGGCCAAAATCAAAACTGGCTAGAAAAATACATTGCTATGTTTAAAGTTTTACTAAATCAAAATGAGTTGTAATTTGGTGTCTAAGTCTTATGCCAAATCGATACTCAAAGTTAACACTTGATTAACATTGTCATAGGAGTTTTTAGTCTTTTATTGTTGATACTGGTGAAGTAACAACAATGTTGTAGCAATTTCCATTACTTGCATACATGCAGCTGCTATTGTTACTTACGGAACAGTGTTGTAGCAGTTGCTGTAACTAGTGAATAGTATTGGTATGGTTGTTTTTAGCATGATAAATTATTTAATGCAATATGATAAGAGTAGCAGTTGGGTACATAATACTGGACCCAACTGCTACTCTTATGATATTGCATTAAATAATTTATCATAAGAGTAGCAGTTGGGTACATAACACTGGGTCCAGTATTATGTATTTTGATAAAAATATATTATGTGTATAAAAATAGTGCTTATTCATATGAGTTAAATATGTGGCACATGGAAAATCTTATGCTTCCACTAAAATGATTATATCTTTTATACATTTGCTATTCATATAAATGATATTGTTATGCATTGGTTATGCATTTCTTTTAAGAAGGAATATAACTATTATGCATGTAAGAGAAAAAAATGCATGTATTTTAAGTTCAATGTAATGTAGGATGTGTTACAATCACGTGTTAAATCGATAACTGTTAAAATTACTTGTTCTTGGTTTTCTTAAGTCACTGAGTTGCCTAGAATCTTAATAGTGAACAACCTTTGATAAATCCTAAGTACAATTGTATCTTAAGTAGGTAGTTGATCATGCACATTGCAATTGAAAATGTTAAAAAGTTTTTTCGATGCATATACACCATGCTTGGAAATGCAAATCTAAAGGTGTTTCTCAATGAGGTAAAGGATTGCAGAATCATTCACATAACACTATGTGTTGTCATTGTTCCATGTGGGAAATACATCGTGGTCATTGTAGCATGTCCACATAATACTAAAACCATATGAATATGGATTACACAAAATCATAATGAAAAATTGTAATAGCATGCTTGGATCGTTAGATCATGACCAAATAAGCTCAGTACTTTATGTTAAGTATTGAAATTTAACTGTGTGTTGGCACGTTGAAAGAAGCTAAGGCAAGGAATAGTTCTATAGAAGATTACCATTGTTGACAATATAAGTAATATGTACTATGTTTAAGATTGTATGTTATTCAAACCAACATAGATCCATCTAAACCCTGTATCCATCAAGAATCTAAGAGGATCAAATCCCTTTAGGCGCAAACTCTTTCTAGAGTGAATTTTTTTTAAAGGTTTACATATATAAGGATTGTATCACTTTAGGCACTTTATGCCATGGATCTATGTTGGCCATAATCCCAACTATAGTATTCATGTTATTCATATAAGTCTAGGCATCAATTACATACACATGTTATCCATTCGTGCATCATATTAAGATTCCATGTTCTCAAAGAAATTTCATAATTCCATTTTTAACTATATTAATAACATGAGAAGAACTTCCATAGCCTCAACTACATTACTAAAAGAAAGTACTATATTCATTGCAAGAAATTCCATACTCTCAATTATATTATTTATATTTGCATTATAATAACTTTTTATGTAAATATACGTCATAAGTATATTATTCACAGTTGTACTTCAAGTCTTCACTAGAAGAAACTCCATAATATCAACTATATTTATAATTCTAGATTGAATTCCTTAATATCAACAATATTATGGGTGAAAATGCGAAGTTGGGAAACAACTGCATGACAAACGGAGTGAAAAAAAGAGGTTGTGCGGATGAAAACACGAAAACAATTCAACCTCAAACTCTAGGCCGAGAGTTTGTGAGAGTTCAAACTCTCGGTCTATATTTTAATGAAATTCTATGCCGAGAGTTTGAACCAATAAATGTGCTGTATTTAAAAAAAAACTCTCGGATGAGAGTTTTAAAACTCTCAGATGAGAGTTTTAAAATTCTCGGATTAGAGTTTGAACTAAACTCTCGGCCGAGAGTTTGGAGATATTTTTTCGACCGAGAGTTCATGGTCAACAAAACCTGCGAAAATATCTGGCATCTTTCTGGAACCTGCAACTTCAGCAAGCCCAAACCCCTGCAAATTTTAAAGATTATTTGTCGGACTTGGTAGCAATGGATTCATCTCTGAATCTAGTTTCCAATGATATAAAAATTGTTTCATTACCATTTGAATTTCTATTTATTAATAATTGTTTTCTAAACCTTATCCCTTAAGAATTTTTTTATTATGAAAATCACCTGAAATGAAAATTCAATATCATAACAAAGACAACACCAAAAATTTTGAAATCTTCATAGAGATCATAATTGACTTGTCCTCTTCAAAAGGGTATTTTTATTTTTTCCAATAAGTGTCACACTAAAAAGAAAATTGAATCTCACCAACATGTGTCGATAATGCACCATTTTTTGAACTTATGTTGTTTTGATAAATAATAAAAAATAGTTCTGAAGTCCGAAAAACCTCAAAATATAGTCCATGCACAAGTTCAATCTATGTAGATTATGAGTATAAATTTTTTTTCCCTAAAATTAATAACTATCTCTAAGAAAAATGTTGGGGACACAGGTCACTCATTATTCATACTTAACATTTTAAAGTATATGTTGTTGGTGCCCATGAAATTTTCCCCACTATATGTTGATAAGTTAAATAAAAAAAAATATGATACATAGCTAATTCAATTCTCTAAAACTTGTGTGTTTACTTAAAGGTGAAATTCCTAAGGGAGATAACATTTTGAAGGGGTTGAAGTTGAGAAACATAAAATTTTGCAGTTTGTTTTGTCATAAAACAAGCAAAATTGTTTCCCAACTTCATGTTTTCACCCTTATATTAATATTAGTTGGGGACTATTATTTATGAATGGATTTCTAAGCAATGCATAATAAGACATTATTAACATTGCAACATAATATCTTAATACGCTAGTTCTCACATAAATCTCCACATTAATAACATCCATTAATAACACTACAACACAATCTCCCAATAAACTAATTCTCATGTAAATCTTCACATTAATAACATCCATGTTCACTCACTGACAACGCTATTTGCATTATTTAATTTTCATGTAAATCTTCACACATTAATAACACCAAATATTGTAAGGCATTAATAACACTACTTGTAATATTCACTTTTAAAGTAAATATCATTGTGCTACATAGAATATTTCTTTATTTAGAATCTTCCTAAGGTATGTTAATCTTGATTAATACGATTTGTTTCAATGTAGATATGACTATTTAAATCTAATTAACATTCAACATGTTAAGTATAATATAATAACACTATTTTCAATGTTTACTTTTCATGTAAATCTCATTGTTGTGTGTGTAATCTAATCCTTTGTCCATATCTCCCTAAAATATGCTAATTATGCTTCACATGATATGTTTTAATGTACATATTTTTATTATATCTATTTTGTATTTGTTTAATTTGATGATTAAGTATGCTATGAAATATTATTATTTTTTAATTATTTGGTTTATTATAGACACGAGTCATTTACCCCTACTTAAATATACCACTCAACATAATATTAAAAATTTATTAGAGACCAGTTTAAATAGGCGATGATTTCGCCTCTTTTTGACAATGTTTCTCCTAAGGAATTTGATGAAATTCGAAAAGAATTTTATAAATTCTCATAAATCAGTATTAA
This sequence comes from Pseudotsuga menziesii, assembly GCA_001517045.1. NCBI lineage: Eukaryota > Viridiplantae > Streptophyta > Pinopsida > Pinales > Pinaceae > Pseudotsuga > Pseudotsuga menziesii. Next base: position 162,671 of record LPNX011062124.1, on the reverse strand, counting down.
AATTGCTTAATTTAGGTACATTGGGGGTATTCAAGGCTACTGAATCGATTTATACATTAAGAACCATGATTTGAATAACACAAAATTCAATTTAAGAAAAAATAATTATCAGATTTCGTTCAAATATTCGTTAATTATGCATTTAGACTCCTTCCTTTATTAAATATGATTATATAACAAATTTATTGGATATGATCATATAACTTTATTGCATAAGAAAATAATATTTGTAATGAAGTGCTTGACAAGTTTATTCAACTTGATTATAGATGTTTATATAACCTTTCATAAGGTTAAAATATTAATTAAGATTAATTAGTAGAGATAAAAAAGTAAATCAAACACTTACGTGGCAATGGGTTAAAATTCCATGGAGCTCATTTATTAGAGGAAAAATCAAAACATTGTTCATTACTACTCAATTCCCTCACAATAGATTCCCCTGAGATACCTAAAGAGAATATGCTCCAAGGATAAATATTCTTTTTAAAGCTTTTTCCTTGACATCCATGGTGTGATATTTTTTGTACGGGATAGATTCTTGGTTCGAATTGCATCATCAACATCTGCTTTGAATTTGATTGTGTGCATTTAAGAATGCGAAGATTCTTTTCCTCGCTTTTGGAGTAAGCTAAACGTTGAACGTTTTACTCTATTTTGAGTAAGCTAAACATTTTACTCTATTTTGATGGTCACATCTTACATCGTTTCTGTTGGTTCATTACATGCTAAATTCTGCATGATCTATGTTTGGATTTATGTTATTTCCTTGTCTGCATTTTTTGGGACTTTCAGCTAGCTATTTTGATGCTCCACTGGAATGTATGTTTGGAGGACTCTTCAGATTCATCAGAATATTCTGACCTGGTTCGTCCATGAATGATGAGAAAGCCTGCTTATACACAGGCTTTGTGCTGATTATCTCATGTTTGGGCTGACTGATATTGTCTTTATTCTTTATTGCTGTTTGGATGGGGGCTGTATTGTACAGTCTACTGCATGTATTTTGTATAAGATGTCTTTTCGATTCTAATGAATATCAAAGACTGGTATTTTTTCCTCTGAAAAAAAAAAGCTAAACGTTGAATGTTTCTTTGGTAATTTTTTTGGATGAAAACTAGTTGGAATTGTTAAAATTGCACATATGCATTGCTGAAATTGCATATTTGGGGCATCCAAAGGTTATTTTACTGTTATTACTTAAGTAAGAAAGAAGAAAAGGCAAGTAATAAGAAAGAACAAAAAACATCTCCTAAATGCAAGCAGTGTACACTTGCACCTCATTGAGGAATATTGTTCCAAGTCTACGTGGGATAATGTGTTTGAGTGAAAATTTAGAAAAAAAAGGAGCATTGGATGATTGTTAGTTGGTTAAGTTAATTTTAGGATTTTTTTCCAAGGAAGAAATTGTGATATTTTTCTTTTATTTTTCAAAATATTTAGATAAAAGGTGGATAATCATCAGTGAAAATAATCACTCATAATTGTGTAGAACTCAACCGTATTTGAATTAATAACCTATGACCTCCCCATTAACAACAAACTTGTGTAGATAGCTAAATTTATTAAACTACCCTTAAAACTTGTTAAAAAAATAAAAAAAAATGTAATATATATATATCATTTATTGCTTACCTATCTTAGGAGAATCTCTTATATAAGTTAACCTAATTATTATAATAATTCTCAAATTTATGGAAAAAGTTGATACTTTTAGTTTTAACGTATGACCTTGTAAATCTATGGGCATTGCCCCTCTGGATATGTCAAGATGATGAAACCCAAAGAGATAGGGTGGGTATTAAAGTTTATATTTAATAAATTTTCTTTGGATAGAGTGAGTGCAAAACTCATGAAATATGTTGTTTGGTATATTCTTGGTTGATGATAAAGTAAATTTTTTTTTGTAATTAATTGAATTTGAAGTAATGGAGCTAAACTTGTATTAAATAACAATTGAATTAATCGGCTATAAAATGCTAAATGTTAAAGAAAATATAGGAGTGAGATTAGAGCTACTTATGTGTGTGCATGAGTGGTATTATTTCTGCTTCACATGTTCAATCACCTTTCCAATTGTGTCATAGCTACATTAAAGCATTATAGCAATCTATAACACAAAATTTACTATCCTACAGGAGGACAAAATCACCAACCTGAAAATGCTATTGTCCTCCTGTAGGATAGTAAATTTTGCCAAGCCAAGCCTCCTAATGCTCCTTCTCGACACACTGATGATACCTTGCGACAAAGTGATCTTCTTCCAACTATACTAGTTGTGAAAATATTTCTTCTACTACGCCAACATCTGTCATCTAAGTGATCACAACAATCCTTATACTAGGTATAATATATTCTAATGGCATGAAGGCCTCCTACCCATACACCAATCTAAACGGACTTCGTCTTGCCAAATTTTTATACGTTGTGCTATAAGCCCATAATATCACAGGTATCTTATGATCCAATCACCTCTCTGGACAATGCATATCTTCGTTAATGCATTCTCCAATATCTTATTAAACGCTTTGACAACACCATTTTCTTGTGGATGGTATGGTGTTTTCTTCTGGTGTTGAATTTGAAATTCCTCAGTTAATTTTTCAATTAGCTGATTCACAAAATGTGTGCCTTGATAACTTATCAAAATCTTCGTGCATCTAAATCGGGTCACTACATGGTCGAACAAAAATCTGGTAGTAGTACAATCTCTTACTCACGGTGCTTCAACCCATCTAGTTAAGTAGTCTGTCACATTGGTTATATAACATGCACTCGTTCGTTTTCCTGATGCATTAAGAGGACCCAAAAAATAAACAACCCATTTATCAAATTCTTGCAAAGTCACTTGTGGTACCAACGACATTTTATCTCGTCACAATGGTTTTATAGTTCCTTGACAGATATCACAATTGCAAAAATAGTCTAAAGCATTTACATGCATAGTAGGACACCATAATCCTTCTTGTAAAATCTTATGCACTGTTTCTTTTCCTGAATAACAGCTTCCTACGACACCAGCATGTGCTTCATTTAGCACCATCAGTTGTTCATGTTCCAAGACACATTAATGGAGTATTTCATATGGTCCCATCTTATACAATTGCCCACTGATAAGCTGGAAATCTACAAATTTTAGAATTAATTGCTTCTTCTGTGATGTATTGAATCCTTATGGTGCATATCATGTAGTTAAGAGATGTACAATATCTCTGTAGCGATCATCTATCATATTGACCCTAAACAATTGTGCATCGGGAATACAATCATCGATATTAGTAGGATCTTCTCCACTTTCTAATCTCGACAGGTGGTCAAGTCATGAATTCAGTCAACCTGGCTTAAAAATAATCTCAAATTCAAATTCTTTAAATAGGAGAAGCCATCGACAGATTCCCCCCCCCAAATTGACTTATTGAACAAATATTTAAATGCATAATGGCCTGTATACATCTTGAAATGTTTACCCATCAAGTAATGTCGAAGCGTTTAGAGAGAATACACCATAACAAGTCCTTCCCTTTCACTTGTGGTATAGTTATTTTCTATTGTCAACAAATTTCTACTGGAAAATGCAATGGGGTGATAAAGATCACCCTCACCTGTTTGTGTGAGTACGATGTCGAGCGCAACAGACGTCGCGTCGACATTTACATTAAATTATTTTTTCCAGTCTGTAAATACCAACAGAGGAGTTGTAACCATGTTATCTTTAAGAACATACAAAATCTCTTGATACTACTAATTCCATTGGAATTTAACATCTTTCTTCAACAACTTTTCCATTGGATTTGTAACCTCTGCATATCCTCTGATAAATTTTCTGTAATACCCCGTATGCCCTAAGGCACTTCTCAAATTTTTAACTGTCGTGGGTGGAGGTATGTCGACAATAATCACAATCTTTACAGGTTCCATCAAGATTCCATCCTGATAGACCACATGACCCAGCAAGATACCAAAAGGAGCACAAAAATACATTTCTTTAAGTTCATAGAAATATGAAACTGTATACATCGATCAAGCATCATTTTAAGATTCTCAATATGATTTTTCACCAGCCCAAATACCATCCAATCATTGAAATATACTTCAATAAATTTATGGATGAAATCTTTAAAATCAACTACTACTATTCTAGAAAAAATAGCAAGGGAATTCTTGAGTCCAAAAGGAATTACCATATATTGGAAGCATCCCCACTCTATCACAAAGGTTTTCTTGTACCGATATTTCTTTGCAATTCTTATCTGATGATACCTAGAAAATCCATCAGTAAATGATGGCACTTCTTGTCCTTCGATGTTCTATAATAATTCATCTATGAATGGGGTCAGGAATGGATCATGCATGCATGCATCGTTTAATTTCCGCAGGTCGACACAGATGCGTACTTCACCAGTTTTCTTGTCCTGATCCACCATAGGAATAATCCATTCAGACTCCTCTATAGGTTCTATAATTCCTACATCTAACATCCTATCTAAATCTATATTGACCTTCTATTTATATCTCAGATTAAGTTTATACAGTCTCTGTTTGACAGGTTTTGCATCAAGTTTCAGGGGAATCTCCATTTCTCCTAGATCACTAATAATCCCCTTCATCTCCGAAAACTTAGTTGGTAATAAATATTGGAATGCATGCAATAAGTCTGTAACTTTCCCTATCGTGTTATCATCCCAATAGTCTCCACTATTGGAAAGTTTTGGGTTTTCTGGTGAACCAATATTCACCTTCTTTGTTATGAGGGGCTTCAGAAATTTGGCTTTTGATAAGCATGCTCCCTCCACTACTTGACTACCCTCAAACTCAGGAATATGTATGTCACATAGACCATGATCATTAGGTTCACCAGCTACATTATAGCATTACATCCAATCCTGAAATGTCACGCTGCTATGAGGGGAACTCAACATTGAAACATGGATGTCCTCAAAAGTATTGGTTCTTATAACTTGCAGAGCAACATTAATCGTCGGACTATCATCAGTAAAGATGAAAGTATGTGTGAAACTGGTAGCTAACTCTTCCCATTCTATAGTCTCCCAGCGTAGCTCAATCGATGTAACCACTTATACTATGAAATAAAAACTTTATACTAAGAACAAGGACTCTAACAATAAAAACGATGATTGTTGCATAAAAAACACAAAAAACACAAAAAACACAAAAAACACCCCCCAAATAGAAAAGTGTTGATACTAGTATACACGTTTTTTTTTTTTCGGGGTAAAAAGTAGAGCCATGTCCTAAACATCCCATACTGTTGTTTACAAAAACTTTAAAATCAACCCCTAAATTGGAAAGAGATTTTTTTCTTCAAGAGATAAATTACAACCTTTTTGAAACTTGCATATTAAAAAAAAATTCATAAATAATTTCACCACTCTAACCATAGAAAATCAAATAAATTATGATATGATTCATAATGAAATCATATATTAGACCATACAAGGACAAATTATTCATATAATTTATCCCATTTTTTAAGGATTAAATCAAAAGAAAGGAAATTCTAAAAAAGTTAAAACAAAATTTGGATTTTTTTATACTAAAAACAAAGACGATTAAAGATAAAAAATTTTAAAAAATGAAAAAATGTTTTAGGAAATAAGTAAAAAAAAAGAAATTATGTAAAACTAATTTTTTTAAACTTTATAAAAAACAAAGTGTAAAAGTAAATTTTTAAAAACAAATCTTGTAAAGTGTAAAAGTAATAAAAACAAAAACAAAAAAAATTAAAATAAATTCACATCTTACATTGTAGGTGGAGGGGAGGGGGAAGGGTTCAGTGGGAGGTGGTGGTGGAGTGGTGGTGGGATGGTGGAGGTGCTGTATAAAAGGGATTAGGGTGGGAATCACGTCACCCCTCCCTACCACGTTTTACACTCCACCTTCGTTAATGTTTGCCTATTTTGTTTTATTTGTTTTGTTTTTTATTTGTTAGTTGTTATATTTGTGGTTGTTATTTTATTTGTTATTTGTTACTTTTGTTGTTTTGTGTATTTATTTTATTTATTTTATTTTATTTTAGTTTAGATTAGTTTATTTGTTTTTTGTTTAGTTTATTTTAGTTTAGTTTATTTGTTTTTTTTTGTTTTTTAAAATATTGAAGTTTAAAAAATCATTTTTATACTTTTTTATTTTTAAACATTAGTTTTTTTACATTATTTTTGTTGGTTTGTTTTTTTATATCTTTTTTATATTTTGTTATAGGAAAAAACCACAGGCGTTGATTAATTATCTCATGGATGCATTTTCAAGATAAGGAGATATTGGGTTTATGTTTTGTTCTCGGGTTCAGGTAAAATTTATAATATTACATATGAAATCATATTTCAAGTTTTATTTTTTTTGTTCTTCATTAATTTTTTTTAAGTATGCTTCTTTATGCTATTTGTTTGAACTATTTTTTTTTGTTTTTGGTGATTAGGTACAACAATAACATGCTCACAGAAAGGAAGAAATTGCATATCCATTGATAATGATCCACTGCAATGCAATTACATCAACAAAGAATTAATGCTATTCAAGTTCTTAAAGATGAATTGCAGAAGTTGGTTTGAAGAAAGGAGAGTTTATTTAAACACTTGTGGTGAAGATGTCAAAAGAGCCTCAACCCCCATTAGGAGGGATGTTTGGAAAGGAGCACGTTGGGCATCTTGTAGACATAGAAGACCCAATGGAAGAGGACATTGATGTCCCTAAAAAAATCCAAGATCCATAAAATTCCAATTTCGATGAAGAATTTGGCCTGCATGATATTGTTGATTAGTTTCATGTCTTGAAGAAAATAATAAATTTGACAACTTTTTGATAAGATATATTCGTAATGTTTTGACTTTCAGACTTTATTTTAGAAATACAATTTCTATATATAATGTTTTTTAATATGTCATTTACAAATATATGGTATATTTTTTCTTGAATTTATGTGAATCGTCACTTTTTGGAAAATAATATGAAATAATATCATTTTTATACAAAAAATCTGTGAAAATCCATTGAAAATGGTTTTATACGTATTTATTTTCTGGAATTTTTTACAATTTTGTCAATAAAAATGTCTTATTTTAAAGAAAAAAATTGCAAAATGCATATGTTTTTCATTATAACTTGCTTCTAAATGTATGTTATTTTGTTAAATTTCTAAAAAACGCACTGGAAAATATAAATTAAGAAAAAATATTTTATGACAAAGATGATTCCAAGGCCCCAAAAAATGCCTCAAAATGAAAATGTGTGATACTGGTATCAACCTTTTTTGAAACTGTTGGGCCAGAAAAAGTGTACAAGGAAGAACCCGAAGCACAATCGCAAGAGGAAAAGCAGGCGTACGACAAGGAAAAGCAGGTAAAGGATGGAAGGGAAGCATAGAGCAGAGGAAGTTGCGACGAGGATCATTGCGAAGAGGAAAAGCAGATCCAAATCGGTGGAAGAGGCAGGTAGAAGATTTAAGGCTGAACAAATGCAAGTCAAGGAAGATTATAGAAGGACGGGATGACAGAAGACTAAAGGATAGTTTTGCGGCTAGTTATGATCTGTACAACCAGGTTGAAAATGTTTTCGGGACTAGTTATGGTCGTGGTTAATGTAATGCAGGACTTTTGCGGCCAGTATGGCTTGTCATCAATATAATAGAAGATATTTTGTAGCTACTTGAGTCTGTAATAGTTGAGCTGTACTCAGTCAACCCTGCACGATCTTGTAAACACGATAAGTAGGAGGAACCCGCTCTATATAAGGGTTAGCTTCATTAAGAGTTTGTAAGAGTAGAAGTATTATAAAATATCAGAGAGGAGTGTGATAGTAGAAGGCTGCTGATCTATGGATCTGCAGCTGAGTGCGTAGACCGTTTGTAGGAGTTGATCTGCAGCTGAGTGCGCAAATAGTAGAGTAGAATAGTCGATCTAGGCTATGTGTGGATCAATAGAAGTATATAGAAGCAATAAACATAGAGCATGAGAGAAAGAAGAGTCTGAGCTAAAAAGACATATCTTAACACACTCTATAAGTCGTAGACTACAAGGTGCTACCTATATTTCTCATGCCAGACGAAGAGCACGTTGGTGGTTTTTCTTAGATGGTTTTCCACGTTATTTTCAGTGTTAATGAATGATTAAATGTTGTGGTGAATGTTTAAATGTTAATGTTGAATGTTTGATTAAGCTCACATTATTTATGGTCATTAGTTGAATGAATGTTGCAATACTGATAAGCAATGAATGAATGAATGTATTAACTCATGTTTAATACTATCAAGTCATACTATAAGTCACATCACGGTCATTTACTATCAAGGAATCAATTGTGTCACACTATTTCATCAGTTGTTAAGTTGTTTAAGGACAAGGTTGTGTTGCACGCTGGTTGTGGCGCACGGTTGCGCCTCTGTCACATAGTAAAAGACTCCATCCCTCCATCTCTGTCGAGCACCTTGTCCACGTGCCAAGGGACTGTTATCCCTCACCAACTGTGGAAACATGGTTATGGAAGTTACACATTAAGATATCTCGGGTGAGTCTGCGTCTGCCTCACAGGTGTTTCCGGATGAGCTTGCTCTGTCGGGCTGATGTATTTGGGTGTTTTGTTGGTTTTGTGTTGTTGTTGAACTTGGATCGCATGAGTGGGAAAGGTAGGCCAACAAATGGTTCTGTTGTCGGGACCTAATCATTTGAGTTGAGGGAAATGTTGTGGCATCCGACAAAGAAGGACATCGAGGATTGGCTGGAGTCTAAGACGTTGGAATTTGTGCAAGAAGAAAGTACAAGGTCGCGGTTGAGTGCATAAAACTGGTTAGATCGGTACATATACTTTGATATTCATGAGATATTATTTGCATAGTTTCCTATTGTGCTGCATGAGTGGTTGTCAAGATTGAAAATTCAACAGACAAAATTCCAAAGAAGAGAAGCAGTTGACTGAAGTGATCAGTTGGTTCATGAGATAATCGGTGTAAGTAACCCCATCTCTAGAGCTGTTGATTTTTGGGTCAATAGTATTTTGCAAGGGTAGATTACTAAGTTTGTAGTAGAGACTATAGCCTCATATAGTGAGGTTGAAAGAATTTTTTTCCAAGGGCCCCGAAGAAGGTATTTTTTATCTATCAATACATGGATAAATATGCTCGTATATGAGAAGGGTATATTGCAGTTGAGTATTTGAGCCACATATCCAGAGGAGAGGATATGTCACAGACAACCTGTAGAGACAATGGGAGATAGTGAGCTAAGATGTTCCCAAGAAGTACAAATCCTGAATTAGAAGTTGGATTCCTAAGGAGTGGAAGGAGATTTAGGTTAGGAAAGAGAAGAAAGATGATCGGACGTAGACAGACTCCTAGTCTGTTTGCAGTGAGTGAGTATGAAGTTGAGTCGTGACTAGACAAAGGGTCTTGCGATGAAAAGGAAGACTATAGGCCGATTTCTGAAGGAGAAGAAGAATATGAAGAATTTGTAGAAACACCAAGATCAGGACGCAACTACATCACACCCGAAGTATCGCCAGAGGTAAGGTATAGAGCCTCATCTCCTGAAATAGTTGTTAATACCGATAGTGCTAGTACTGGGAGTAGCACACAAGAGGGTACACCTCCATTAAATTATTCATTAGAAAACCTCGACGCCAAATAAATGGTTGGGGAAAATATTAGATTACCCACATTTAATGGGAATGGAGCAAAAGATCCAGAACAACATTGGTTGCTTTGCGAAGCCGTTTCGATGGTTCGCCTAGTTCATAGTGCGAACATAAAGAAAGCATATGATTACGACTCTGTGGGGTCGTACGGTGGACTGGTTCATGAAGTTTTACGTAGTACCAGTAGGAACGCCACATAATACCCTTGAGGAGATCCAACTCGCAATGATTTGTGAGTTCATAAAACCTAAATCTCAGTCACAGTGCATCACTCAGATCAAGGAGATAAAGCAGGCACCGACAGAATCCATACAGGATTTAGATCAATGGTTTAAAATTTTTATGGCCAAGGCTAGTTTTCAGATGTGCACCATAAGGAGTGGTTTATTATTGCACTATTACCCCACAACCGAGGGCTATTAATGCAACAGAATATTGTGTCACAAACATAAGTGCTAGAACTAGCGATGAAGCTGGAATCCTCGCCATTTAGAGATGGTGGCACATGAATGATGAAGATTCAGTCAGAGTTGGATAATCTGATAGTACAACTTCAAGACATTAAGAAGGGTAAAGAAGCATGTGAGGACCTATGGTGCATAAGATGTCGAACGAATGGACACACCAAGGATAATTTTCCATCGTACATGAACTAAACCTTGTTGGGTGTACCAAATCCATTGAGTACCCACATAATACCCAGGTGCTGCATATGCTAGACTAGAGGACACTGTGACGAGGAGTGTCTATTCTTATAGAAGATTGTAAGTACCCCAATAAGCCTTTTTTGTAAATTTTGTAAATTAGTAGGCCATGACGAGAAGGATTGTAGGGAATATCATCTCTTGAAGGATAAGACAATATCCACCTACTTGATGAAGAACGATGGTTAGGTTTAGGATGAACAGGCGCAAGAGCACTACCAGCCTACCTTTCCCACCAAACTAGTATCAAAATTGATATGTGCCCCAAAATCAGTATGCGCCTCAGAACCAATACGCGCCACATAATCCATACCCACCACAACAAACACACCCTCAAGGAAGGGGGGTGGAAACTTCAGAGGTAGAGGAGGAATATTTGGCAGAGGAAGAGGTCAAGTTACATGTTATAACTGTGGAAAACCGGGCCATTATACTAGATATTTCCAAGATCCTAAAAAGACATGCCCATATTGCAAAGCGTAGGACCATAATGTGGAACAATTTCCTTAGTTTATTAAAGCTCATACCATCACAGGTCCTAACCCTGTGCAGAATCTGAATCCAAATCCTAGCTTAAATGTTCAGATGATTGTTGCTGAGTCGAGAGAGCCGAGTGTTGCTATCATAACACGAGGAGGTGCTTCCACCAGAGCTGATCAAGATATACCACAAGAACAACTGCAACCGCAGTTGTAGGTGCGACCCATAGCACAAAAGAAAGTACCCTTCAATGTTCAAAAGTAGAAGCAAGTCTTTTTGGATGTGCGACTAGAGTTTGTGGATCAAGAGATACCATCGACATCATCTGAAGTCAGGGAGATGTCTAAACACTTCCAACAACTATTCCAGAAGTAGATCCTGAAAAAGGTTAGCAAGCTCAAGTCATTTTTGTCAAGTTTCTTAGTGCTAATTCAAGATAAGGATGCTATCACAGAACTACAAGAACTGATGGAAGAAACCCCAAAAGAGTCACAACTAGGAAGGAAGGTTAACCATGTCAAGAAAAAATTCAAAACCGGGCATGAGTTAGGAATGACTGCGCAGATAGGGGATTATGACATGGATTACATCAGTCTAGATCTAGGGTAGGACGTCAATATTCTGACACAAAAGACCTGGGAGAGCATGGGAAAGATGCACTTGGACTGGTCCCTTGTCTAATGACGACTTGCAAATCAGGCGAAGGTCCTACCAATAGGTAGGTTGAGTCAGGTCCCTGTCGACATCTAGGGGTTGCACACATTTGCAGACTTTGAAGTCATTAACATTGTCGACGACACAAACCCATATCCCGTGCTTCTGGGGATATATTAGGCCATAGATAATCAGACCATTATAAATTTTAAGAAAAGGATTCTATCGTTCAAGGATGATGAGAGGAGGGTAGTGTCACCCATTGATCCATTAGAGGGATAAATATACGTTGAGCCTATCTACAGCAAGGGAAATGGTGATTATCTCAACCAGATCTACAATGTCTTTTACTTATAAGAAGATTAAATCAACCCAACAACGAATGGAAAACTGAGTTGGAAGATTGCTAGTTCCTACACATACGATGATCCATATGGAGATCGATGGACACCCACCTATTCCCTGGCTCAAAACAGTTGTCCACTGTGGTAGTTTCCTAGTTATTTTTCTACAGTTTTTTGGGTCCCAAACTTTCGGGGCCGTTTTGAGGCCCTAAACGACATTTTTTGGCGATTTGGAGGCCAAATGGAAGTTTTCAACATGCATTTGGCCAACTAAAAGTTGTAAATATTAGATAGACCTTTCCAACGAGCTATCGAACGCCCAAATCAGAGATCGTATGCAAAAGTCATGAACCCGGGAAGTTGACTGTTCAACTTACCACCTTGGGGCCGCAAACTTTATGACAGTTCATCTTCTAGGGTTACGTTTTGGACTTTTGGGGTTCTCACCCTCATTATTATTATAAATAGGCCCCTTTGGACTCGTTTTTTATTCAACTTGGCATGGATGAGCGTAGCATCCACATCTCTTCTCAGATATAGCTACCACCATTCTAGCAATTGTATTATAGTCTGTTCTATTGCCACAATTTAATAGAATATGTGTTTACTGTATCTCTGTTATCTTTGCAAAATGTCTATTATTATGACTCTGTATCTGTTCTTTCATTTTGTTCACACATAAATCTGGATCATCTGACTTAGGAGAGGCCTTAGAGAAATGAAAAAATAGATTGCATGAAGTCTCAATGAGGAGATGCGCCAAAGTTACCCGATCTGTGCGATGGGTGGAGACTCAATTGAGGGAGCTACCCACATATGAAGGCTTGCCCAATATTGCGACCTTCATCAGCGAGTTTGAAGGACTGGTAACAGAACCACAATGCTTGTTTGCGTTGGACTATGTATTAAAATCTACACCTGCTAGATGGTGGGGCACACATAAGCAATACATATCAGAATGGCCACAGTTCAGAAGATTGTTGGAAGTTAGATTCGACACAAAAGTCATAGTCATGATTCAAAAGTATACAGGGATGTCAAACCCTATCGAGCACATTAATCAGTGTCACATAGTATTTACATAATACCCATGACATGAATAGGCCCATCATTTCATTCATACATTGGAAATGACAGCTTGAAGTTGGTATACATCCATGAAATTGCGACAAGGAACTTAGGATTGGGAAGGGCTAGCTAAGCAGTTTACAAACACATTTTGATTTGCTGATGAGAAACCTACAGTTGCTGTTGCGCTTCAGATGATTAAGGAAATGATATTAGCTCAAATCCATGTTGAAGTGGCAAGTTCCCACCAGTGCTTCGCGACTATCCAGCAATGGATGGCTTGTTACAACCTAGATGGAGAACCAGATGATGATCCAACTAATATAAAAATACTAGAGTTGGAGGGTACACACGAAGTCGAAGGAAGTGGTATTTCCAGCGACCAGTTCCTCAAGCCGTTGAAAATAAAGAAAGTCAACATTGGCTCACTAGCCCAAAGTTTGCCAATATAGGAGATTATTGGCACGATGAGATGGTATTGAATATCACAGAATTTCTGCATGAGTTTTAGGACCTATTCCCTACCAACTTTTCAGAGATGAAGGGAATAGTAGGATTTATGGGAGAAATGAAAATACCCCTGAAACCAGATGGTAAACCATTTAAGCAGAGACCCTATAAGTTGAATCCAAGGTACAAAGATAATATAAAAACTGAATTGGACCGCATGCTCGACACAGGAATCATTAAAACTGTTGAGGAATTATAATGGATCAACCCTATAATGATCCAGGATAAGAAGATACCAGGAGAAGTCATGATTTGTGTCGACCTAAAGAAGCTGAATAATGAATGCCTACACGATCCATTCCCAACACCATTTACAGATGAAGTATTGGAAAGCGTCGGAGGTCAAGAGATGTATTCATTCACCGACGGATTCTTTGGCTATCATTTATTCAGAATCATGAAGGAGGATCGCCACAAAATGACCTTCATCATAGAATGGGGATGCTACCAGTATATGGTAATTCCCTTTGGACTCAATAATGCACATGCTATTTTTTCTAGAATAACAGTTTCTGCTTTTAAATATTTCATACATAAATTTCTTGAGGTCTACTTTGAAAATTGGACTATGTTTGATCTAGTAAGAGACCATATTGAGAGTTTGCACATGATCCTGGGTTGCTTTCACCAGTATCAGATCGCACTTAATTCCAAGAAATGTATTTTTTGCGCACCATTTGGTGTGTTGTTGGGTCATGTTGTATGTCGTGACGGTATTTTGGTCGACCGAGAAAAATTTGCGATTATCCTTAACTTACCACCACCTACATTAGTCATGCAACTCAGATAAGTGCTAGGACACACAAGCTACTACAGGAAGTTCATCAGAGGATATGCAGAGAAAACTACACCCATGGAGAAACTGTTAAAGAAATATGCAAAGTTTCAGTGGATGGAGACTTGCTAGGAAGTATTGGACAAATTAAAGAACAAGATGGCCATTGGGCCAATACTTGTATTTATGGACTGGAAGAAAAAGTTCCATGTTCATGTCGACATGTCGTCTGTCGCGCTCGGCATAGTCTTAACACAAATAGGTGAGGGTGCCTTGACCACCCTATTGTTTTTTCTAGTAAAAAACTGTCGACGACAGAAAAAAATTACACAACGATAGAGAGCGAAGGCCTCACCATGTTCTATGCACTGTAGAAGTTTCGACACTACTTGTTGGGTGGACATTTTAAAATGTACACTGATCATTCAGATTTAAAATACCCGGTCAACAAGCCAGTGTTGGGGGGGGAGATCTATTGATGGCTTCTCCTGTTTCAAGAATTTGATTTTGAGGTCATTGTTAAACCTGTCGAGGGTAGAAAGTGGTGAAGAACCAACTAGTCTGGAGGATAACTTTCCCGATGCACAATTGTTTGCAGTCGCCATGATGGATGATCAGAATAAGGAGTTTAATGGTGTCATTCACTTCCTGAGCACATGTTATGCACCTTTAGGATTCTCCACTACACAAAATAAACATTTGATCATCAAAGCCGTTGATTATACGTTAATCGTAGGACACTTATACAAGCTGGGATCGGATGAAATATTGCGATGATGCATTTTTTACTATGAAATACAGTGGGTAATGAGTGAAGCACATGCCAGTGTCGCAAGAGGACACTACGATGGAAAGGAAATTGTACGCAAGATATTGCAAGAAAGACTATGGTGGCCAACCATACATATGGATACTAAGAGCTTCTGTCTTGTGATATCTGCCAGAGAATAGGAAAACCGTTGCGCTGTGATGAGATGCCACTTGCACCGTAGATAACCCTCCAAGCATTTGACAAGTGGGACGTTGATTTTGTTGGACTGATCACTCCACCAGGGAAGAGGACTGGTGCACATTACATTATTACTGTGATAGACTATTTAACTAGATGGGCTGAAGTCATGCTTGTTAAAGATTGCACCGCTGCGATTGCAACAAAGTTTTTATTTGAGAATGTGGTGACTAGATTTGGCTATCAAAAAATTATCCTAAGAGACCAAGGTACACACTTTGTTAACAAAATGATTACTGAGCGTATTGCAGAGTTCCAGATTCATCATAAGAATATGAAACCCTATCATCCTCGGGAGAATGGAACGGTTGAAGCATTCAAAAAGATTTTGGAGAATGCATTAACCAAAGTTTTAGCTGTGCTATGGGCATACCGCACCACTTGCAAGCGACTTATAGGGCACACTCCATTCAGACTGGTGTATGGACAACAAGTTGCTGTGCTAATGGAGTACATTGTGCTGAGCCTAAGAATTCCCGTGCTGATAGAAATGACTGACGAAGATGCTGTCGAGCAAAGGTTGTTACAGCTCGTTTAGATCGAAGAGGAATGCTTCGTCGCAGGATTCCACCAAAATATCAAGAAGAAAAGGCAGAAAGCATGGCATGATCGCCATATTAGGATTAATCCATTCAAAGTTGGAGGACTTGTTTTATTGTATGAAAACAAATGTTTCAAGCATCCAGGTAAATTGAAGATGCATTGGCTAAGGCGATATGTGATTGCACATATCACTTATGCAATTGCAGTGAAATTACAAAAACTAGATGGAACATACATCGCAGGAATGGTAAATGGAAGTCACATGAAACCTTACTATGATGGCCGCGTCATGCCTAGGTAAGGTCGTGTTGCACGCAGAAAAAAAAGAAAGAAAAAGGGAAGGAAAATGTTATATCACACATCTGCGACAAAAGAAGGAAAATCACAGTAAAGAGCGGGAATGACAACTGGTCGTCATTAAATCACTGATACCCAAAAATATATAGGCAGTTATGAAAACAAAGCATCATTAATTTGAAGAGATACGAGGAGGATGAAATTGTGCTTTTTGGTCCCATTAGTTGTCTCCGTCATAACTGCGATAACTGTCCTGACAGGTATAGCTCAGAACTCGAGTAGATGAATTGATGTGGATTGTGTCGAACGAGAAGCCCATGTTATCGATAAGACATCGATCTTCAACTGAATAATTTCATGCAGGACGGGCTCATCCCTATAAATATGAGGCTTCGCCGTCAAGGTTTAGTTTACTTGCATAGAGTGAACAAGAGCGAACTAGAGGTTGTGAGTAAGAGAGCTGAAGCTAATGGTTATTGAGATTTCCAGCACTAGGTAGCAATCAAACATTACCCTCGTATCGGCGTGCCCAATTATTGAAGATATTACATCACCAAAAGTACAACACCCATAACAAGAATTAGAAACAATGACGTGACCAAGACAACAGACAGCTCCTATGGTTGGTTTGACCCTTGTTCTGGTCTCTTGTTCAAGCCCCATGCTGAACCCCGTTCAGAATCCACCTATTAATCCACTAGTTGTAAGTCCATGACCGTTCGTGCCGCTAAGAGATGCTCCAAATCATTAAGGTCGAAGATATCAAAGAAACACAAGGCTAAGGCCGTTGCAGATATGGCTGCTGAGGACATGCCTATGGAAGACATACCAGAATCCCCACCACGTAGAGACATAGGTGCCACCATTGAAGATCAGAACATGTTACCACAATATGTTAGGCCGAGGAGAGAAGAGGAACCAAAAGTGAAGCTTCCAATGAAAGCACGCTCCTCCTTAGTGACACCCAGGATCCTTACTGGTGTACCCCTGCTGATGGACATACTACCGAAGCTGGCTAAGCTGTAGTTTGAGGATGTTGATACCCACAAGAAGGCAGGATTGGAGGGGAGAAATTATATGGTCATTGTTCCAACCGTGCCACCTAAGCCCCAGCTCGTAGTACCAATGGAGTAGGTCAGTGGTGTAGACATCACGGGCTTGTTAAACTTGCTGCTCATGCCACACTTTGGTCGGAGCACAAAAGTTACTACATATGCACGACAACTCCTCGTTTGTTTTCATAGAGGATATTTATGGCTAGATCGACCCTACCTTGTCGAGGTCGAGCTCATCTCGTCGATAACGGGTCTGCCGAAGCAAGGAGAATACCCTGCACCATATCTACACCCAAACAGAGATATGGTGAAAATGAAGCGAAAATATGACCTCCAGCACGCAGGTAGGGGATTCCTAATTGCTCCTATAGAGGATAACACAATGAGGTTCACAACAAAAATCCTGTCTTGCAAGCTGCTGCACAAGATGTGGCCCACTGAGTGCACCTCCAGAACGGTGGAACTCGTAGAGCAGTGCGTAGTGGGCATAATATTCAACTGGTAACAATACTTGTTGAATGAGTCGATAGATGATGCGGAGCAGGCACAGGAGTATGGTAAGGATAAATTCCACTACTCGTGGCTACTCATTTTGATTTCCTTTATTCTTTGGTCCAAACCATTGGAATACCAGCCGCTGGATGTCCTAGTGCTTATCCTTAATGCAAAGTATTAGAACCTCTAGGAGGATAAGGATGACAAGATTCAGTAGAAGGACAATAACATTGAGTTCTTTCTACATGACGAGGCACTGCATGATGTAATAAAATAACAACACAGATTAAGGGCCATGAAAGTGCAGAAATACTCATCATTTATAAACTTTCAGGCTGGTGTCTTCAACATTATTCTTGAGCCGCGACGGGACCCGGACAAGCAAGCGCACCGGAAATGGTTTATGATCACTGATGCGGATGTAGACATAGTCATCCAATATTGGACTACAGAATGGTGCGTACCGAGTGACGTGCAGATGGACCAAGGAGATGGCCAAGGCAAGGGCCATGGAAATGGCTAGGATGATGGACAAGGCAATGATGGTGGCGACGGGAAAGACAATTAGTCGCCAAGCTCCGATGATGATGACAGTGAGCATAAAAAAGATAATGATGATGACTCTGAAATCATGCCTACTTATGAAGATGTGCAGAAGGCTCAGAAGAGGCGCAGAACACAGAGCAACCTCAACCATGGCACAAAAAGTGCAAATATGACAAGATGTTTAACACTGCCATTTAAGCCTAGGAAGACATAAGCTTGCTTTAGGAAGCAATTGCAGAGGTCATAAAGTACAGTATGAAGGGACTAAGTAAAAATCAGCTACGCCTGATTGACAAACTGGCGTATTAATCTGTCAGAGTAATCTAGGGACAAAACACAAGTCTCATCAAATTTTAATAACAATAAGTCATGAAAATGGTGTAATTGTGCTACAAAATGAGTAGCCGCTTTGTATATTCACACAAAGAATGAGTAAAACAATACAATGATCATGCTGCAAGCATGAATGACAAAGCAATTTGAATTCCCAAGGAGGTTATTCGAATTGAATGAGTGATTCTAGCTTAACTGAATGTAAGCCATAGTCAACACTCCAGTTAACCACTGATCAAAACCCTAATTGACTCAACTGAGCCCTAACTAAAGTCAAAGTGCAATAAATGACTGATTCTAACTGAAAGTAGGTCAGACACATGTCACAACAATCCAACAAATAAGTGGTAGTGCTTCAATGACTCCAATGAACCCCAATGAGGTTAACTGAAGTGTAACTGAACATCAGAAGTGGTTGGAGGCGCCTCTGTTGACTCCAGTTCATTAAATAATCAATAAATAATCAATTTAATGATGGAGGGAGCCTTCAATACTCTGTTTAACTGATTATAACCATCAGTTAGCAATATGGGGCATTAATGACACTCAGATCACCCCCGGAGTGCTCTAGATAGCCTCCCTGAATGTAAGAGAAGGCTAAGTTAGCCTCCTTGACTGAAGGTAGGCGTGGGTGTGATCTAGTTGATGTCATCTAGTGCTCCTCTGATTTCAATTAAGTCAATAATACTTAGGATAGTGTTTTAACTAGGCCAATTTGACCAAAAAGAGTGTGTATGGTGGTAAATGTCTCCAACACCCCCCCTTAAGCTATACTCAGGAGGAGGACTTAGAAAACATAAAATGCATAAAAATGCTAGGGCCCCGACAACTAAGGCCATAGGTCACCCTGTACAATGTTGAAACTGAAACAATGCTCAAAACAAACTAATGAGGAATAGAGGGAAAACCCAGTGGGAAACCTCCCCCCTTAAGTTGAACACTGAAAGTAGTCCGATCACCCTGATGAACTCAACCCCAACAGTGAATGGAGGTAAGTGAACTTCCTTTTTGAAAATCTCTTGGGTGAAGATGTCTGCAATATGCTCATCTGTAGGGCAGTATTGCAGAATGATGGTCCTGTCATGCACTAGCTCCCTGATATAGTGCATGTGGATCTCTACATGCTTGGTCCTCTACCTGGTAACTGGATATGTGGATATCTTAATAGCACTTTGATTGTCACAAAAGAGGACAATGGACAAACTAATACCAAGATCAAAATTTGAAAAAATTCCTTGCAACCAAACTGCTTGGATGCAAGCATTCACCGCTCCTTGATACTCGGTCTCTGCTGAAGATAATGCTATGGAAGCCTAATTTTTGCTAGACCAGAAAATGGGGCCACCACCAAACATGAACACATATCTGGAAGTAGACTTTCGATCAATAGAATCACCCACCCAATCGGAATATGTGTATCCAACCAGCTCTAGCTCGGAGTCTGCAGCATAGTGAATGCCATAGGTCCTGGTTCCCTGAATATACTGGAGGATCCTCTTGGATGCCTTCCAATGAAGATCATGAGGATGCTACATGTATCTTGATATAGCATTCATGGAATAACATATATCAGGCTGAGAATGTGTCAAGTACAACAAGCTACCAATCAGCTGTCGATAGATAGTGCAGTCCATTGGAGGTGTGCTTTTTCCTTCTTCAAAGCTAATCCCTGAAAGGAAAGGGAATGCTACAGGCCTACATTCAGCCATGTTAAAATTGACTAACTGGTATGATATTTATTTGGACTGAGTGACCATTATCCCATCAGAATTTTGCTCAATTTCGAGCCCCAAAAATTGTTTTAGGAGCCCCAAATCGTTCATTTCAAAGACATTGTGGAGAGCAGTTTTGATGGATGAAATGGAAGCAACTGTGCTACCTGTGATTAGTAAGTCATCAAAATATAAAACAATAATAATTAAATGACCATCAAAATTCTGTATATACACATTTGTATCTGATCTACACCTTTGGAAGTTTTGCGAGAGAAGGAAGGCATCCATCTTGGAATACCACTCTCTTGGGGCCTGTTTTAACCCGTATAGTGACTTCTTTAGCATGCAAACCAAAGATGGATCAGAGATGTATCCCTTAGGCTGCCTCATGTATATCTCCTCATGGAGATCTCCATGCATAAAGGCTAACTTAACATCTATATGATGCACTTCCCAGTGCTTAGATGCTGAAATTGCCAAAACTAGGCGGATGGAATCCATTTTTGCAACCGGTGCAAAGGTCTCATGGTAGTCCACACCTTGGACCTAAGAGAAACCTTTGGCCATGAGACTTTCCTTATATTTTCAGGTGCTTCCATTATCAGCAACCTTTTTCCAAAACACCCACTTGCATTGAATCAATTTCCTTCTCGAAGGAAGAGAAACTAGCTCTCAAGTAGTGTTTTTATGAAGAGAATTCATCTCTTCATCCATGGCAACTTGCCATCTCGGATCCTTCCGAGCATGGTAGTAGGATTTTGGGTCTGAAATAATCATCAAATAGCAAGTTTTATACAGCAAATTATCAGGACCAAAGAGCGCAATACCTGCTCTTTGGAAATCAGACCAGGTTCTCCTTGGATCATCCAGATTTCCAATGTTATCTCCTGCGGAGGAGAGTGTCTGTCGGGCCCATGTGGGAAGATGATTTTGTACTTCAGGTTCTAATTCAGCATCTGATGTTTTCTGCACACTGATATTATAAATCAGCGGATCCAAATCAGGGTCATCACCCCCAATTTCATCATCCAAATATTCAGTAGAATAGGAAGGAAAATCAGCAGTTTTCTCCTTCACTAGTTCCACTTCCTGAAGAGGCTCATCGAACTTGACACTCCTTTCGATGATGATATATTTTGTTTTGATATCCAGCAGCTTGAAACCTTTTGATTCATCAAGATACCCAATAAACAGACATTCGATGCTTTGCAGTTGCAAAGCCCTTCTTTTATCAAGTGGAATCCAGGCCCATGCAGTGGACCCAAACACTCGCAGGTTCGACACATCCGGATTGTGTCCGAAGTATGCTTCGAAAGGGGTATTCCATTTAATAGATGAGTGTGGAACCCTGTTCTGAATTTATTCTGCAGCATACATGGCTTCATCCCACAAATTTGCAGCCAACTTCTTTGATTCCAACATACAGGTGTTCATCTCCTTGAGAGACCAATTCTTCCTTTCCGCTACTCCGTTCTGCTGGGGAGTGTAGGGAATTGAATGTTAGACCTGAATACCACTTTGGGAGAATATATGCAGCATATAATTACTAAGATACTCCCTGCCATTATCAGATCTCAAGATCTTGATCTTAAGCCCAGAGGCATTCTTGATCAAGGCCTTCAGTTCAGAAATTTTTCACATACTTCAGATTTCTTTTTGAGAAAGAAGGCCCATGTGTACCTTGAAAAATCATCAATAAAAGTCAGAAGATACCTTGATCCATTCATGGATGTGATAGGCATTGGAACCCTGATATCAGAATGTATCAGCCCCAATATGCATGTAGCTTGGTTTTCCTTCCCCCGATCGAACTTGTGCTCAGGGTGCTTTCCAACCACACAGCCCTTGCAAATTCCAGTGGTTGCCTTGATGACTGAAAGGCCTTCAACCATGGAATTTTCTATAATTTCTAAAAATATTTTAAATTTATAAGGCCAAACCTTTCATGCCACAGGCTACTAACTTCATTTCCATGAGTTAGCAGAGCGGTGGGCTTTGCATCCGCCACAAAGTGAGAGAACTGATAGGCTTTTGCATGATGGTTTGCAAGGCCTTTAGAAATGCGTTTCCTGGATGCAAGTTCCATTATCTCAACATTATTGGGCATGAAAGGTACTCTCTTAGACACTCCTGTATGTGTCATCTGATAGACACTAAAGAGATTTGATGCCAGAGATGGTACATAGAAAACATTTGAAAAATAGCCATTCTCAAGATCAACTGTACCTTGTCCTTCTGAAATGATGGTGGAGTCATCTCCCATGTGGATGGGGATGGATTTTCCAGTCTCCAAGGATGAAAAGGAGTCTCTTTCAGCCATCATGTGGTTCGAAGATCCAGAATAAATCAAGAGTGCTTTGGACTTCGAAGTGCTTGCCATGAGGGCATGACCTTTTTCATGCCGTGGTTCCCGATCTTGCTGATCTCTCCTCCGAAAGATTTCCAGAAGATTGATGTGATTTATCTCAATGATAGAGGTAGCTTCATCAAGATTCTTTTTCATGCAATCATGTTCAGGGTGGAAGCCCTTCCCACAGTATGAACACTTGAATTTTTCCTTTCCATGATGCCCTTTCCCTTTGTTATTCTTTGAGTCGGAAGACTCATCATGCTGCTAGTTTTCAACTTTAGGCTTAGGAGTTTCAAATTTAGTTTTTGGGTTCTTTTGCTGCTTTCCTTTACCCTTCAGATCTTTGGGCCCTGAGACATGGAGGGCTTGATCGTGGGAGGATATGATGATCCCCATCTGGACAAGCTTATCATGTTCACTTGTTAGGGACTCAATGAAGGCATTGAGTGTAGGCATCTTCCATCCAAGGGTTGTGAGCTTCCCCGCACGAAATGTAGAGACAAAAATAGAATAATAAACTCAAAGTTTGGAGAGTATGGTGAGGATGAGGTGATCATCCTCTTTCTCCACTTTGCATTGCTTCAACAGTAAGACAATGTGCTTGAACTTTGTGAAAAAGTCATTCAAGGTCTTGAAATTGGAGGGCTGGAGAGACATCAACTCATTTTCGAGCTGGTAAAATTTCAAATCATCCCACTTTCCATACAGGGCTTCCAATTTGTCCCAAATTTTTGTTGGAGTCTTCAATCCCGAAAGATGGAAAAGAAGATCTCGGGAAACAGAGAGGCACAAGAATTCGAATGCTTCATCCTTCTTGTTCAAGAATCTAGATTTGTCTATTGTAGAACCAGGCTCTTCTTCAGTGTCCATGGTGACCCTATAGAGTCCTCTGGAGAATTGCTGGATCTCCATGTCTCCTTTCCATGAGTGGAAATTGAAAGAAGTCAAAATATCTATGGAAGAAGCCATCTGAATCTGCTGGAGTGAATGCTTTCACCTATTAAAAACTTGAAAATCACAACAAAAGGGGCAATGTAAGGTCAGACAGCCTGCACATTTTAGGCTTTCATCACACACAGCATAGTCAATCAAGCAAGCTTGATCAACAAGTTCTTTACTTGGGGTATTAAGTGGTAAGCTTTGGCTTCTGGTGCAGTGCTGGATTTTTGAGCTATTGCTCAATTTTCATGCAAGATCTGTCAAAAACCTTGTTTTTGAGAGATCTGAGCTTCGTCCCACTATGAGATCTGATATCAAATTAATCTATCATAGTGATCTAGGGACAAAACACAAGTATCATCAAATATTAATAACAATAAGTCATGAAAATGGTGTAATTGTGCTACAAAATGAGTAGCCGCTCGGTATATTCACACAAAGAATGAGTAATACAATACAATGAACATGCTGCAAGAATGAATGACAAAGCAATTCAAATTCCCAAGGAGGCCATTCGAATTGAATGAGTGAGTCTAGCTTAACTGAATGTAAGCCATAGTCAACACTCCAGTTAACCACTGATCAAAACCCTAATTGACTCAACTGAGCCCTAACTAAAGTCAAAGTGCAATAAATGACTGAGTCTAACTGAATGTAGGTCAGACACATGTCACAACAAGCCAACAAACAAGTGGTACTAGTTCAATTACTCCAATGAACCGCGATGAGGTTAACTGAAGTGTAAATGAACATCAGAAGTGGTTGGAGGCACCTCTGTTGACTCCAGTTCATTAAATAATCGATAAATAACCAATTTAGTGATGGAGGGCACCTTCAATGCTCTGTTTAACTGATTGTAACCATTAATTAGCAATATGGGGCATTAATGACACTCAGATCACCCCAGAGTGCTCTAGTTAGCCTCCCCAAATGTAGGAGAAGGCTAAGTTAGTCTCCTTGATTGAAGGTAGGCATGGGTGTGATCTAGCTGATGTCATCTAGTGCTCCTCTGATGTCAATTAAGTCAATAATACTTAGGATAGTGGTTTAACTAGGCCAATTTGACCAAAAAGAATGTGTATGGTGGTAAATGTCTCCAACATGGCGGACCATATCAATACCCTGACTGAGGATATAAATGAGGTCAAAAGCACAGTCGAGGCTAAGACTTACAGCATGGATCCCAATGATGAGTTAGTAACACCACTCCTATTTCCACTGGTAGAGATAGACATCCAGGCCCGAGCAATGGAGACAAGGATGCTCGAGTTTGATAATGTTGTCCATGGGTTTGAGACACTGTATATTGATTTCTATAAACTCACACTAGTTGAAGTCTATATTATTTAGCATGCGGCTTCGACCTAAATACGAATCCGGGAGAACGCTCTTGCGTATTAGGAAACCAAGCAAAAAAGGAAGGCGAAAGAGAGCAAGGCCCTCCTTCGAGAAAAAGAGCAGGAAATTGAGGCACGAGAATAGAGTTAGCTTACACTTGCTAAATCCATTAAGGAAGCGATCACAGAGTTTCCCTTGGAAGAAGGCCTAGAAGATGCCGATGCGGTCGCTAAGGTATCATGCCTATACCAGATTACTACATACCTAAGGAGACAGGTTGATGAGTTAAAGGCGAGGCAGACACCAAGAACACCTCCTAAGGTGCTTGAAGAGCACAACAAAACAACCTCTGAGGCTATTGAAAGGATAAGAGAAGGAGAAAAAAATCTGTACTGAGGCAGTTGAAGCCATTTTCGCGATGTGGGAAGTGCTTCTGGAGGATGAGACCGTGGAGAAGATCAAGGAAGATGCGCGACAAGCTGATTTGAAAATCACCATGGTAAAGGTAGACATAAAGAAGTTTTGATCAAAGAAAGGATCACAAAGGTCATAGAGCTGAAGAATCTACAGTAGGAAGTGAAAATACTTCTCAACCATGTGTAGAAAAGGAATGATGAGGTGATAGAACATCAATCGGAAGCAGAAAGAGTTACAGGGCTTATTCAGCCTGTACAACAGAAGCTCCAATTTATCACTTAGTTGCTAGAAGAGGGACTGTCGAAACATATCAGTTTCAATCGTGTGGAACATTTGGCCAAGTAGGTGAAGGAAGTAACAAAATAAGTTTCCCGAGTGCAACAAATTTTGAAGGAATTTCAAGACAAGGTTGGTCATGTGGCACAACTTGCACCATAAACTTGAATTTTGCAAAAAGTTAAATTTTTTCTATCTTTTGGTTAGTGGCTTGGGATGAGCCACATGTGAGTGTTGGGATCCCGTTGGGTGAAGAAAATGTACAAGGAAGAACCCGTAGCCCAATCACAAGAGGAAAAGAAGGCACGTGATGGGGAAAAGCAAGTAAAGGATGGAAGGGAAGCGTAGAGTAGAGGAAGTTGCGACGAGGATCGTTGCGATGAGGAAAGGTAGATCAGAGTCACTGGAAGAGGAAGGTAGAAGAGTTAAGGTTGAACAGGTGCAAGTCAAGGAATACTGCATAAGGATGAGCCAATAGAAGACTAAAGGATAGTTTTGCAGCTAGTTATGACCTGTACAAGCAGGCTGAAAGATGTTTCCATGGATAGTTATGGCTATGGTTAATGTAATGTAGGAATTTTGCGGCTAGTATGTCTTGTCATCAATGTAATAGAAGATATTTTGTAGCTACTTGAGTCTGTAATAAATGAGTTGTACTCAGTCGAACCTGCACGGTCTTGTAAACACTTTAAGTAGGAGGAACCCGCTCTGTATAAGGGTTAGCTTCATTAAGATTTGGTAAGAGTATAAGTATTGTAAAATATTAGAGAGGATTCTGATAGTAGAAAGCTATTGAGATGCATATCTGTACGTGAGTGTGCATACCATTTGTAGGAGTTAATTTGCAGCTGAGTGCAGAGATAATAGAGTAGAAGAGTCAATCCAGGCTGTGTGTAGATAAGTAGGAGTATATAGAAACAAGAAACAGAGAGCATGATATCTAGAAGAGTCTAAGCTAAAAATAAATATGTTACAACAGTCTGTAAGTCGCAGACTACAAGGTGCTACCTATATTTCTCATGCCAGATGAAGAGCACCTTGGTGGTTTTTCCTAGATGGGTTTCCACGTTATTTCCTATGTTAATGAATGATTAAATGTTGTGGTGAATGCTTAACTGTTAATGTTGAATGTTTTATTAAGCTCACATTATTTATGGTCATTAGTTGAATGAATATCGCAATACTGATAATAAGTGAATGGATGAATGTATTAGCTCATGTTTAACACTATCAAGTCATACTATAAGTCGCATCATGGTCATTTGCTATTAAGGAATCAACTGCGTCACACTATTGCACCAGCTATTAAGTTGTTTAAGGACAAGGCTGTATCGCACACTGGTTGTGGTGCACGGTTGTGCCTCTGTTTCCTAGTAAAATATTCCATCTCTGTTAAGCACCTTGGCCGCACGCCAAGGGACTGTTATCCCTTGCCAACTGCAAAAACATGGTTCTAATAGTTACACATTAAGATATCTTGGGTAAGACTGCACCTACCTTGTAGGTGTTGTTGGCTGAGCTTGCTCTATTGGGCCGATGCCTTTGGGTGTTTTGTTGGTTTTGTGTTGTTGTTGAACCTGGGTCACATGAGTGGGAAATTAAGGCCAACATAAATGAATATAAAAATAGCTACTAAAATTACGAGAGAGAAAAACAAGAACTGTGTCGAGTTCTTGTTTCAGTATAAGCAGTTATATGTACTAGTTTCTCGGTATCATATCCAAAGTATATATAAACTGATGAACCATTCCTATCGCGACGATGTCTTCCATTTCTTACAATAATTTTCAATATGCTCAACAAGATAATTTATCAATCCCATGTATTTCTGGCCAGTATAAGACATATTCTCTCCAAATCTAATTTCTAACAATCGTTGGAATTGAGGCCATTCTGAAAAATATTTCTTATGCCTGACCCACCATCTGGAGGGCATAGCCTTCAATGCGACATCCAATGCCAAAAATCATTGAGGTTCCAACACTTTTTCTTCAAACTCTGTAGGAAATGTGTCCAAGTTAGGCAATCCTTCATATGTAGGTAGAACACATACATGAGAACCTACTTGTCGCACAGATTTCATGATTCTTGCACACTTTCATATCGACACTTCATGTAGTCGATTATGCCAGTTCTCTAGAGATTCTCTTGAATGTGACATACAAGAGATAATACTTTTCCAACTCATATTACCAACGGCTGTCGGATTGAGATAATCATCTATTGCAGTGTAAATATTGTAAATATTATCCAAATATCCTTCATTTTCTTCACTATTCACTTGCTCAGCATACCCCTGGCCTTCCGAAGGATCAGTTGGGGTGAACACCTATAGCTCTATATCTTCAAATGGCAATATTCTCTTTTTGAAATAAATAATTGTTTTATTGCCAATAGCCCAATTGATCCCCATAGGTGTGGGATACAGATTCATATCGTCAACAATGTCTATGACTTAAAAATATTCAAAGGTCTGGAGTCCCTCTACTTTGAAGGGAACATGTGTTAGTTGACCAATAGGTAAGACCTTTGACTGATTAGATAAAAGTAACTGAACAGGAGACCAGACCAGTGTCAATTTTCCCATGCTTTCCTTGGTTTGTCTTGTCAAAATATTAACATTTGACTCCAAATCCAGTATGATAAAATCCATATCATAATCACCTATCTCGACATTTATTCTTAACTTGCGACAAGTTTTCGGTCTTTTCCCAATGTGATTAAATTATCTTTCTGGTCGCACACTTTGTTAAGGTTCTTCGACTAAATATGATGGTTCTGCCATAGAATCCTTATCTTCTATAAGTGCTAAACAAATTTTAAACAAATCTTTTAACTTGCTTACCTTCTCTGTCAGCTTTCTTTGGAATAACTGTTTATATCTTTGAGGCATCTCTATGATTGGTCCACCATCCAATACTGGGACATCAACAAACGTCGATGCTTGATTTTTGTCTATGAACTCATTTCATGCATCAAAGAAGACTCCCTTTTCTTTTTGTACATCAAACGACACTTTCTTTTGTGTCATCGGTTGAATCCTCGAACTTACACATGCCATACATATTGATCTCCTCCAGTTACAACACCCCCTCTTGTTACAACAACAATATTAAGTTCTCGAGGTTTGACATAATTTTTTTGAATATTCTAATTTGTGTTTTGTGATTGGTTCTAGTTTCCCGTGTTTCTGACCTGCCATTTAGCAATCTGCTAGGACACTCCTCAATAATGTGAACAAATTATTTACAATATGAACACATCGTTATGGGATTAGTACATTCTTTGGAAAAATGTCTCGATTGTCTACAATTATAACAAATAACTTTACCCCTTCCACAACCAAATACTTCTCCACATCTTCGGACCCTAAAAGGACAAGACCCCTTGGTTGAGGGTATTGTTCCTGAGCTCGCTCATATTGTATTTGTTCATCACTTTTAATCAGGTATGTGTCGACTGTCTTTTCTTGCAGAAACTGGTATGCTCTACAATCTTTCTCATCGCGACCCACAGATTGACCAAATTTATAATACAAGATAGCATGTGCACTTACTATCTTCTAGATATACAAGCATTCCTCCGATCGATGACCTCTTGTCTGGAAAATTCTACACCAATGCATTCCTTGTGAATTTATCGGGTTCAGTGCTCCTAATGCAACATAATTCAAGAAATATGGACATGAATCTTTATGGTGGCCTTTAGTTATACATCTTGTACACCTAACATATTCTTGAATTTATTTCCCTTTCTTGATATCTTGTAATTGCAACATTAGATTGGTAAGTTGCGACTGCATTGCATTTGCATCATTCTTGCTCTAGTTTATCTAACCGGTGAAGCTTCCATCTTCCTAGGAAGCTCAAGGGATTCACTCTGGAATACAATCTTTTGTTGTAACAAGGGAACATGGATATGCATTAACATCACCTCAATAAACCATTCTTTTTGATAAACATATGACACCTGGAAAATTACCTTAGTCGTTAGAGTCTTAAATATTTAATCAAAGTCCCAAATAGACTCAGTCGACAATTGCTTGATATATTTTAATTCCATGATACATTGCGAATTGAACTTCGGTTTCTTGAATTCTTCGATCGATCCAATGACTTCGGAGGAAACCCTGTAGGAACCAAAAAAAAATTCATATACTAGTAAAGAGCATGACCCATAAAGGTTGTGATCATATGAGCTCTCTTTATAGGCTCATCTTGGACTTTTCATATTGTCCAAATAGCTTCACACATAAACCAATGTTACTCAGGGTATTCCAACATGTTCCCATTGAATAAAGGTAACTTTATGTCACTCCATGACATTTTTCATACTTGGGGTATTGCCGAATTTGAATTAAATGTTCCGCTAGTAGGAGCTCCATGACTTCTATCTTGAGTATTACTGTTACTATGATATAAAAAAACACAATTCAATACACTTGTAGTTCTTACCTCAGTTACTAGAGATGTACCCGAGGTCATGGGTATGTTGTAATATTGGTTTGGATCTAGTGATTCCTCTTCTTCTTCAAAGATAAGTCGATATTGTTCCTCTTCGTCGTAAGATTCTCCATAAAGGTGTGGTTTAAAATCATAGTCCCTTCCTTCGGTCATGTTGCAACTCCCTCTTCTTATCATAGTCCTTCTTCTCTTCCCCTACCAAAATATTCTTCCACTCCTTAGGCGGCCACCCTCTTTCTCATTCTCACTATCGACAGAGAACATCTTGGCTCATTCAAGTCCACATTGTTCAATATTTTCTTGCAACATCACCCAGATCCTCCACATACAAATATTTACTTGTCAGACTCCATCCTCAGGATCCCTTTCACACAAACTAGCATCTTTATCCACTTCTTTAAATATTTCAAGTAATGGCCTCGAGGTTCTTGGAATAACTCTCTTTCTTTCCCATTGTATGATCTTATCGCATCAACTGCAATCTCAGTAATATAGTGCCCCTCCAATATGCTATCAACCCAGAATTTAACAACCCTGTATATTGGATTATTGTCTCTTTCCAACTGTTGGATAACCTAAGGAGTCCACTCAGTGGATTCTCCATCTTGAAATTGTTTCCTTTGATTAACTAGATTCGACAGCCATTCATGTAGCAGAATGAGAAAATCACTAAAGAAAATTTCATGAATATTTGGGTAAATATATCTTTCTAACCATTATGTCGGATTCAATCACAATTCTTCACTTTCTTCTCGTGAAAATTATATTTATCTATAATACACCCAATCATGAATATCTGGTTTCATCAAGTACCAAAACATGTCCCCTTCACAATGATTTGTGTTTCGACAATGGAACCATTTGTTGGTGTCTTTTCCACTTACACAGGTTCACATTTACCTATTTATCCAAGAAAGCCCAAGATATCGGCCCGACAGAGCGTAACCCCATTGGAAACACCTGCAAAGGTGCAGTCTCACCTGATATATCTATGGAGACTACCATAACCAAGTATCTGTAGTTATGGAAAGGGATTTCTTCATGACAACGTCAAGAAACAACTCGACCAAAATGGAGGGATGGATTACCGTCGGCACATATACAACAAGAAAGAGGGTCAATATTTCAACACATTCACAACATATAAGAATATACAGAATCGTTGATGCATGCAGAATATATAAAACATACACATATAAACCATAATTATTGTCGATATGCAGAATATAAGTGTGAAAAACTCATAAATATTCAAGCACAAGGCATACATACATCAAATGCACAGATATTTAATGTAGAAACCTATATGGGAAAAAATCACAAAATTGATCTTCATCTAGGATGAGTAATATTTGGAACGCCTTTGGTAGGTGCACATATCTTATAGACTTCTCTCAGAATCTTCTTTACAATGAATGGGTCTTCTCATTCTTTCTTTCTTCTCTTCTGTCGATCTCATAAGGTTTTTACAATCAATGATCATCCTTTATGCATTAAGAGTCTGCATGAAATCTCGATCTCCTCAATATTGTTCAATCGTCTGCACATCACTTGGATCAATCCTATATTTTTTTTTCAACTCTTATTTCAACCGTCAACTAGTTCTCAACTGATAGTTGACTGGTTGTTCTAACTACTCCATTGAATCTCGTTACATTAATAAAGGCACTAACAACCCAACTTACAATCATTCCCATTCCCAAATATGGAATATTAGTCCAAATTAACTCACTCTTACATTTATTATTTACTCAAAACATGTTGAATTCCCAGATTTGACTTACTCCTCTCCCTTTCCCCGTCGTGTCGTTTCTCGCCTTGCGACTAGATTCTTCACAATTTCGACCAAAACCGGTATGATTTTTCCTAGGGAAAACAAATACCATGTGCTAAGACTTGTTGCTAAGTTTTCTTGATTGCTTAGATGATATTCTAAAACAATTTACAATAGTAGGATCACAGAAAGAACAACAAGAACAACAACACAAAGAACACAAAGATTTTCGTAGGGGAAACCACAAGGGAGAAAATGTCGTAAAAATTCCTTATTATAGAACTCAACCAAAAAATTGTAAAACCCCAAGATAACTTCTCCTCTTTCTTTTTGGCGCACTTGTCACTTCTCTCTCTTGCAAAATTGCTTGAGTGAAGTGTATAGAAATGAAGGGGATGCCTCCCTATTTATATTTGTCTCTTGACTTGACCGAAAACCTAATAGGGCCAACTTGTCAATTAAGACACCAAAATAATAATTATTATGATGACACATGGGTACTATTGATATGATATACATTCACAGGTTTACATTGATTCTTTCAATGAATCTTACATGACCAATTACATCAGTTACACCTCTTGAAGGAGGAATATAATTAATACAACTAGAATATCTTTCGAAGTTACAATACTTTAACACTCCCTCTTAACTAGGAAGGTATTCTAGAAAGGAAACAACCACTACCATGACTGTACATGTGACTGGTAAGTCTTTATATGTCATAGGAAGCTTTGAAACACCATCATGCATCTTCATCATCAATATGGAATTGTATCAGTATGTGAATATTGAATCTTCTTCTTCAACATCATCATCATCATCTGCAACAATATCAGTGTGTAAATAATGGATCATCATTTGCAACATCAGTATGTGAATACTAAATCATCATATGCAACATCAGTATGTAAATAGTAAATAATTATCTACAACATCAGTATGCAAATACAAAAACAACATCATTAGCATGTTAGTGCTAAAGAAACATCATCAATAACCGCTATATCATCATCTGCATCATCATCATATAGATGCTATAACATCATCATCATTAGTATAGAAATACTAAAACTGTCTCATCAACATCACAACAACATCAATATGAAAATACTGAACATCAGTATGAAAATAAAGAACCTTCCACATCAGTATAGGAAGAATGGTACCACCTCTTTCCCACTGGCCATCTTGGAGAAACACCTCTATGGGTTCTCTAGTAGATCCATTTGGGCATTTTGTCTGACTTACTAACCCTTTTGAGCCAACAAGCCCAGTCAAAAAGATGTATCTTCTTGGGGACCTACAATCCTGATCTGGATTACTAACCCTTTCGGTCCAAACAAGCCTATCCAGTCATACTAACCCCCCTAGGATCAACATGCCTCGTCTAACTTACTAACCCTTTCAGGCATACAATCCTATCCAGACTTAACCCTACCCTAGGCTGAGCTACCACACCAATGCAATAGAAGAGCCTTCTACCATCTTCTTCACTCCCTCTTTCAAGGGAGGTCCTTTCAGACTACGCCAAGCTTGCCTCGAAAGTATTCAAACTTTACACCAGACAGAGGCTTAGTCACACATCTGCCACTTGTTCCTCTGTAGGAACATACTTGATATTTATAGTTCCCTTTTGTACCATATCTCAGATGTAATGATATCTAATTTCCAAATCTTTCGACTTATCATGAAACAATGGGGTTTCTATCATCTTAATACAACTATGATTATCACAATGGATATCAGTTACATCTGTTTCTACATCAAATAACCCTGTCAACATCTTTCGAAGCCATACTACTTCGCTACAAGCTGAACATGCTGCAATGAATTCAGCTTCTGTCGTGCTAAGTGCAATACTGGACTTCTTTCTACTGAACCATGAGATCATGCCTAATCCCAAACTAAAACAACATCCTGAAGTGTTATTTCTATATTTGACACTTCTTGCCCAATCTGAATATGTAAATCCATCTAATCTAATCTTGCCATTTGATGCATAACTAAGACCATAGTATAAAGTCCCCTTTAGGTACCTCATCACATGTTTTGCTCCTACTAGGTGAATTTGTCAGGGATTCACCATATACTAACTTAGAGTGCTTACAAAAAAACATATATATGGCCTTGTGTTTGTTAAGTGCATTAGAGAACCAATAATCTGTCTGTATAAGGTGACATCTACTGTCTCCGAAGAGTCATCATTCAATAGCTTCAATTTTTTTTTCATCGGAGTAGTCATAACCTTGCAATCCACCATCATCACAAATCTCTTTAGGATATCTATCACATATTTTCCTTGGTTTAGGAAAACATCATCTGGATACTACCATACTTCAATACCTAGAAAGTAGTGCATCATTCCAAGGTCTTTCATCTCAAACTCTGCAACAAGATTCTTCTTACATTTGTTAATGGGATTATCTTGAGAGAATATATCATCTACATATAGTAGTAATATTATAATCCCATAACCCTCAACTTTATAGTAGAGGTTGGAATCTTCTTTACTCCTTGTAAAGCCCAAAATAATCAGGAATCCATCAATTCTTCCATACCATGCTCTGGGTGCTTGCTTCAACCCATACAATGCCTTCTTGAGTTTGGATACATGAGTTTTTTAATTATCCTCCTCAAAAACATGCAGTTGTTCGATATGTACTTCTTCTTCTATCAAACCATTTAGGAATGTCATCTTTACATCCATCTAGTGTAACTTCCACTTCATTTTGGGTTCCAAGGCAAGGATGGTTTTAATTGAAGTGTACCTAGATAATGGTGCAAAGGTCTTCTCATAGTCGATTTCTTCCTTTTGGGAGAATCTGTGGGTTACGAATCTTTCCTTGTACTTCTCTATACTACTATCTCCTAAATGCTTTGTCTTGTAGATCCATTTCGAGGATACCACTGACTTGTTCTTTGGTCTTGGTAGTATTTCCTATACACCATTCTTTATAATGGATTGGTACTCCTAGAACATGGCATCTACCCATTCCTTTTTCTTTATTTCTTCTTCAAAGCATGTAGGTTCTTTGTCAACAAGATCACACATCAAAGCCACATAACTAGGGTATGTATTTTCCTTCTTTCTTTCTCTGATGGTTCCTTTTGGGACACCATGTCTTTTTGCTTCTTCAATTACTTCACGTTCCTAGGCTTGCCTTCTTTTGTGTGAGATCGTATCACTGGATAATTCTTCATGTTTGTGAGGTTCAGTCATGTCACGATCCTTGAGCATTTGTTATTCTTCCTCATTTCTGATTGGTTTATAAACTTCTACAACTCTAGGAGTTTCATGCTCCTCTTCATCTTCCTTGTCTTTCCTTAATTTTATGAAAGTTATATCTTCTTCAAAAGTAACATCTTTGCTTAGTTCAATTTGACGATATCCTGGGATATAGATTTGGTAAGCTTTTGATTGCTCACTATATCCTACAAACAATCCCTTCTTCCCTAAGGTATCTAGATTTGATCATCTTCTCTCTTTGGGAATGTGTATGTATACCGGACAACTGAATATTTTTAGGTGATTGAATTCAGGTTTTTCTCCGGTAAACATCTTTTCTAGAGTCTTATTCCCAAGGCCACTGTGGGAGTTTCTATTCTATACATATACTGTTGTTATGTTTTCTTCCACCCATAGATACATAGGTAGATCTTGATCATGGATCATAGCTTTTACATCTTCCATGATAGATATATTATTTCTTTCTTCCACACTGTTTTGTTGTGGATTATAGGGAATGGTGAGCTCCCTCCTAATACCATCTTCTTTACAATACTTGTCGAATTCACTTGAAGTGAATTCTCCTCCATTATCTAATTTTAAAGTCTTTATCCTCTTTTTAGAGAGGTTTTCCACAAGATCCTTGAAGTCTTTGAAATTTTCAAACACTTGATCCTTCTTTTTCAAGAAATAAATCCAGTTTTTGCGGGAGTAGTCAGTGATAAATGGAGCATATTAATAATACCCACTTAATGAATTATTTTACATTGGCCCACATACATCCAAATGAATAATGTCTAAGATTCCTTTTGCTTTGTTGTCACTATTTGGATACAAATTCTTAGTATTCTTTCTTTGTGCACATCCTTTGCACATCCCTTCATGATTTATCTGAATCTTTGGTAAACCTATCACCACCTTTCTCACAATTGGTAATTGCTTGTAATGTACATGAGTGAGTCTTATGTGCCATATCTCACATGGGATTATGGTACTAGTCATTAAGCCTACATCTACATGACCTTTTAATATTGTCACATACCCATACAACTTGACTAAAATGCATATAAAAAAAATTCTTTCATACAAGTCATGGGTCATGTATCCTCCTATATCATTCATTCTTAAGATTAATTTCTATTGTACTAGTCATTCCACAACTGACAGGTCCTTTCCACAATTCTACTTTCACAATGCGGACTTTGGATCTCAGAATCCCCTATTACTTTCTATTCTCCTTTCTCACTTTCCTCCTTCCACATTCCGCAAGGCAAACTCCGGGTTGCGGAAAACCCATATTACTTTATATTTTCCTTTTTGCCTTCTTCCTTCTGTAGGGAAGATTTCGGGTTTTGGAAACCCATATTACTTTATATTTTCCTTTTCTCCTTCTTCCAAGATAAATTCCATAGGGCGGACTCTGGGTTGTGGAAAACCCATATTACTTTATATTTTCCTTTTCTCCTTCTGCCTTCCACCTTCCGCATTCTGCAGGGCGCACTCCAAGTTGTGGAAAGCCTATATTACTTTATATTTTCCTTTTATCCTTCCAGCTTCTGCATTCACATTGTCACGTCCCCTCTCGTCAATCTAGTGCGATGGAGAGGACGCAACATTATAACTGGGCATCTAGCCCCATGAACATAATCAAAATGCATTAGAAGTAAAATACATATGCAAATGTATAATGCAGGAAAATACAACGAAATTAAATCTCTACTTGAACCTCTAACAAGAATTCAATACATTCATAATAATTCTTAAAACAAATACATTGCATAATTAATACAAGAGAGTATTTATCTTGAAAATGAGCTACCCCGAGCAACTAGCTATGCCGCTGCAATGTTCTACCCAACCTTAGGCCAGTTGTGTTCATAAATCTCTCAACACAACTGCCACCCCCGAGATGGGCATGCTTTTTACAAGGAAAAAGGGAACAACAGACCCACACATAGCCAAATGCACACCAAGGTTCAACCAAGCCAATCTATAATTGGGTTTATTAGGCTGCTAAGGCAATGGACTCACACGTAGCCAAATACACACCAAGGTTCAACCAAGCCAATTCACAATTCACAGTTGGGTTTATCAGGATGCTAAGGCAGTGGACTCACACATAACCAAATACACACCAAGGTTCAACCAAGCCAATCCACAATTGGGTTTATCAGGCTGCTAAGGCAGTGGAAAGGAATAATTGCTAAGCTAGTGAGCTCGACCACAGAGCTATGGACACCTCTACAATATCTATTTGGATTGGTCTCCACAATACCTACACACCGGACGCAAGGAAGCATTCCCTTCACTGCTACACAGTCCCTTAGGACGTACCTTCTTGTCTAGTGTTCTCCAAGGTATGCATAGAAGAGTAGACAACCCCTTTTGATATTTTGTGAGGTTCCTCTCTTCACTAGGTTTATCAAGCCAATTATGGTCCTCTTCCACTCCTAATTCTTATTTACAGTTCAAACCAAAACAAGGATGCACATAACAGCAAAACACAAGTGTTGGGTATGAAGAAAAACGTTTTGGTTGGGGGATGCCCAAGATGGTGTTTCCATTAGTCTCAGAAGTAATGGGAAACCAAAAAATGAAATGGTAGAAGGGGGAATCAACCATGGGAGAGAAAATTCAATTTCAGAAAACGTTTATGGGCCTTACAGGGACAAAAATGACCTCTATAATCCCCCAAATCGTGAATCTCTTCTTTCCCTCTATCGTGCAACACAAAAATGGATTCCCAGCCATGGGAAAAATGAAGGAAAAGCATAAAATTGTGAAGAAAAATTCCCCAGCTAGCTCCCGTTACATGAAGAAGTGAAAATCATCCATGAGGAATGAATTGGGCACACATTTCTGGGTTTTTTCTTTCCCCATAAGCAAAAATACAATTTCCCAGAATTCATGGCTTGCCATACATGAAATTGGCTTCCATACCTCTCCATTCCCAATGCATTAACTGCCTCAACCAACTCTTGGAAGAATTAAATGATTGCGTGCATAAGTAAAAAATGGGTAGTTGAGAGTTTAAGGGTTCTCTCATTGACATTTGGATTCACACTATTGGATCAAGGGTTTGAATAATTTCCCTCCCCATTCCCTGTGAAAATCATGCCCCCATCTCTTGTTGCATTGCATAGCTAGTTGTGGGTATTTTATTAAATTGCATATTCACATGATGTCTCAATTTATATTGTGCTCAACTAGCATGAGAACCACATGCATCAACTTTAATTTATGATACATAAAACACTAAATCAATGGCGGGGCCTTGGCCTTGAGCTCCTTACCATGATTTAATGACGAGATTTACATCATGTAAAATTTTAATGCAATAGGGTCAAAATCAGGATATTACATTCCCCTCCCCCTTATATTATCATTGTCCTCAGTGCTCTTAAAAATTGAACAAAAATGGATGTGCCACTCTCATGGAATCCTCTAGCTCCCATGTAGCCTCATCGGGATTGTAGTGCTTCCATTGCAGCTTTACCTTTCCAATGAATTGGTTCTAGAGCACTATTAGCTTCTTGTCTAGGACGTGCAATGGATCAGTTTAGAACTCTCCCTCGGGTTCCAGCTAGATCACATCCCAATTAATCACATGGTTAGGATCATGTACATATTTATTAAGCAAAGAGACATGAAAAACATTATGAGCTCTAGTGCTAGCAGAAAATGCAAGTCTATATGCAACTGGCCCTATTCTTTCAAGCACTTCAAATGGCCCATAATATTTAGGTGATAGATTGGAACAACTACCAAGATTCAAGGAACTCTTCCTTGGCCTCACTCTAAGATAAACATGATCCCCAACATTGAACTCCCTCTGCACTCTATGCTTGTCTACATAGCTCTTTTGTCTATATTGGGTTGCTTTCAAGTTCTACTTGATTTTTGCAACCTCTTCTTCCATTTCCTTAAGTAATTCTGGACCAAGCACAATTCTATTAACTAGATTATCCAAAGTCATTGGTGTCCTACATCTTCTTCCATATAAAGCCTCATATGGATTCATTCCTAATTATGCTTGCTTCCCGTTATTATATGCAAAATCTACCAAGTGTAAATAATCCTCCCACTTGGATTGTTTGTCCATTACATACATGTGAAGCATGTATTCAAGCACCTGATTTACTCTATGTTTGTCCATCGGTTTGAGGATGGTAGGCAGTGCTAAATCTTATCTTTCTACCCAAATATGCAAAAATAACCTTCCAAAAATTTGAAGTAAACTTGGTATCTCTATAAGAAATTATTGCCTTAGGAAATCCATGCAATCTGCAAAATTTCCTTCATGAAAATATTTGCAATGGCATCGACTTTATATGCGTACTTGACCGGTATAAAATGTGATGCCTTTGTTAACTTATCCACCACAACCATGATGGAATCATGTTGTCTCATAGTCATTGGAAACCATGTAATAAAATCCATGGAAATGACTTCCCATTTCCATTCTAGGATTGGAAAAGGTTGCAACAAACTGCTGGGTGTTGATGTTCAACCTTCACCTGCTGACATTTCATGCACTTAGAAATATACTCAGCAATGTCCTTTTTCATTCCCAGTCAAAAATACTGCTTTTTGGATATAACAATTGTTTTCTGATATCCTGGGTGACTAGAATATGGAGCTTAATGGATTTCATCAATAACAATCCTCCTCAAGTCTGCCACATTTGCAATATAAATTCTATTCTTATAAGTAATAAGTTTGTCTCCTTCCAATTGATATCCTTCGTACTTCCTTTCGAGGTTTTGTTGTTGCAACTTGTCCTTTATCTGCACGTACACTTCATCCTCGGCAATATGGTTAATAACATGTTGCCTCAAATCTGGTTGGAAAGTACTAAGAGATGCCACATGCATTTCATGTACCTTCCTACCGAGTGCATCAACCACCTTGTTTTATTTTCCTTTTATGTGTTTGATTTCAAAATCAAATTCACACAAAAATTCCAACCATCTATCTTTCCTAGCATTTAAAGTTTGCTGATCAAACAAGTATTTCAGACCACAATGGTCTTTCCTTAGCTCAAATTTCCTTCCCATTAAGTAATTCCTCCACATTTTTAGAACATGTACTATGGCTACAAGTTCTAAATCATGAGTAGAATAGTTCCTCTCACGCTCCTTGAACTTTCTTGACTCACAGCATACCACGTGGTTGTCTTGCATAAGAAATCCTCTGAGTCCTTGATTGCATGCATCGGTACACACCACAAAGTATTTTTATGGGTATACAATTTTCAAAATTGGTGCACTCGTAAGAAGATTCTTCAACCGTTGGAATCTTTCCTCACATCTTGGTGTCCATTCAAACTTTATCCCCTTATTTTGCAAGGAGGTGATTGAATGTGTGACCTTGGAGAATCCTTCAATGAACCTCCTGTAGTACTTGGCAAGTCCCATGAAGGATCTCACATCTATCACATTTCTTGGAGTTGGCCA
Source organism: Pseudotsuga menziesii (assembly GCA_001517045.1). NCBI lineage: Eukaryota > Viridiplantae > Streptophyta > Pinopsida > Pinales > Pinaceae > Pseudotsuga > Pseudotsuga menziesii. The sequence continues at coordinate 122,259 of LPNX011062124.1, read as the reverse complement.
ATTCATAATGGCCTCAATCTTCTCAGGGTCCACAAATATTCCTTCATCTGAGATAATGTGTCCCAAATAATGAATTTTATCTTTATAAAAGTCACATTTGATAAACTTTGCAAACATCTTATGCTCCCTTAGCAATTGCAATGCCATTCTCAAATTTTCTTCATGCCAGTATTCATTCTTAGAATAAATAAGAATGTTATCTAGGAAGAAAAGAACAAACTTGTCCAGACACTTGCTAAAAAAACTATTCATTAGACACATGAATGCAGCTGGTGCATTTGTGAGATCAAATGGTACCACCACAAACTCATAATTCCCATACCTTGTTCTAAAGGTTGTCTTATGAATATCTTCCTCTTTGATTCTTACCTGATGGTAACCAGACCTTAAGTCAATTTTTGAAAATTCCTTTTCTCCTCTCATTTGATAAAAAAAGGTCATCAATTCGAGGTAATGGGTATTTATGCTTCACAGTAACTTTGTTCAACTGCATGTATTCAATACATAACTCGAGTGCCCCATCTTTCTTTTTCACAAATAGAATTGGTGCTCCCCACAGGGACACACTCGACTTGATATATTTCTTTTCCAACAACTCTCGTAACTACGTTTTCAGCTCTAGCAATTCTAGTGTGGTCATCCTATAGGGGTGTATTGGACATTGGTGCGTCTCTTGGCACAAGGTCAATTGTAAAATCAATGTATCTCTTTGGAGGAAGTCCCAGAATCTCATCAGGAAAAACATCCCTAAATTCTTGCAATACATGATAGTCCTCCAACTTAGGAGTTTCATTTTCTGTTGCCTCCAGAACATGGGCTGCATACAATTGACAACCTTTCCTATAGAAATTCTTCAACTGCATTGCTGAAACCTGCCTAACAGAATTCACCTTTGGAATCCCTCTTACAACCCTTGCATCTCCTTCTTCATCCATGCATTCAAATGTCTTGTTGTAGCAGACAGGTTTAACCTTGCGTGCTTCTAACCAGTCCATTCCAATGAGAATATCATAGGAGCTAAGCAACAGAATATTCAGGTTTGCATAAGTGAATATCTCATCCATATCTAATGGACATTTCTTTGCAATTTCACTAACTTTTCTCTTGGTTCCAGTGGCTAGTTGAACTAACCATGATTCACTATAATTTTATTTCTTAAAAGCACATATATCAACAATTTTAGGAGTGATATAACTGTGAGTAGATCCAGGGTCAATCAAAATGGAAAAATATTGATTAGCAATCTTACCTTCAACTTCAACCACAGTTGATTGATGATCTTCCTGGCAGTCCTCTAGTGCTGTATAGATTCTAAGGATGGTCCTCGCCACTTGACAAACATTTTCAGCTCCTTGGATGTTGTGAACTTGAATTACATTCCTAGTTTGACGCGGATAGTTCCTAAGCATATGGTCTCCTCCACATCCCCAACATTGAAGTGGTCCTCTTAGCTCCTTTGGATCTATTGGCTTGTCTCCCATCATTCTGGCTGGCTTAGTCACAACTTGTGATGGCTACCTTTGCTGAATTCGCAGGTGAGAGGGTTTGAAACCTTTCTTCCTTTAGTCAAACTTCTCATTCTTCTTGTCCTTCAATGCCTTATGGAAATCAGGTTTGCTTTTGTTTTGATCATAGCAATACTTGGCCTTTCTTATTTCCTCTTCTAGGGTTCGAGGTTCATCAAATTCAATCCTATTTTTATATGCTTGAGGTATCCCACTTAGAAAACATTTAATTTTCACCTTATCATCTCGAATATTCCTTCCATACCTCCGTAGTCCCAAGAATTTGTTTGCATATTCCTCCATGGTCAATTGTCCCAATTTCAGCTCATGGAACTCTTTAATCTTATCATCATAGTACCTATCAGATAGGTACTCCTGCTTGAAATATTTCTTGAACTGTTTCCACACAAAATTCCTTTCATTGATCTTCTTCACTTTCTTGAGGTGCTCCCACCATATAGATGCTCTTCCATTTAACTTGAAGATGGCTAACCTTTCCTTCATATTTCTAGAGTAGTCTTGGACTTGGAAATACTTTCTCATCGCAAGAATACAAGCTTCATCTTCTTGACCAGATTTTACCTCACCATCAAATGTAGGAGGATTTTCCTTCTTAAATTCACCATACGAATTGTTCTTGTAATGCCTCTTCCTCTTTCTCATGTGAGATGAAGAGATTTAAACCCTAATGGATTCTTCAAAGTCAGATGATCCACTAAAAGATATTTATGGAGTATATGTTCTATCTATAGAAACTCTTCTTGAGCTATTGGCCCTCTTGCGAGAATTTATCCTTGAACTACTCCCACTCTCTTTTAGATTTGTTGTCCGATTCCCAGAGTTTATTTTCCTTTGGATGTCTGTCAAAATCTGTAGCATGGATGCATTCAACTGATTTTGTTCTTCTTGAGCTTTAATCATCCTTTCAATATATTCTCTACAACGTTGCAACTCCACCCTTAGGCTCCTCATGGTGGCTGCAATATTTGGGGGAGTCTCTTGATTTCTTCTCCCATTGGATTCTGTTTCAGCATTCTCAACCTGTATGTTCTCCCCCATGGAATCTATCTCAGGATCATAGGGATCATATGCATCATTCATGATGTTGATCTTCTTGGCCCAACCAAGACCATCTTTTCCAAACTACACTATGTGGAATGTTTTCCTTTGCTTTCGCAAAATGTGTTCGTAAACAAAATTTTAAGCTGCATGATATTCTTAGAAATTTATAAGTTACTTGCCGATTGTTTCACTGCATTTTTCTCTCTGCAAACTATTCAACTTATCCCATTCAGGCGCAATGTTGTAACCCGTGGTTCTATTTTAAACATTCCAAACAAAACTTTTGCTGTTAAAACAAAGTTTTTCATAATGTAGTGGAACTAGATGTTCCTAGAAGGAAACATGGTTGAAACCTGTAGCTTTATTACCATGTTGTCACATACCCATACAACCTGACTAAAATGCATATAAAATTAAATATTTCTTTCATACAAGTCATGGGTCATGTATCCTCCTATATCATTCATTCTTAAGATTAATTGCTACTGTAACAATCATTCCACAACTAATAGGTCCTTTCTGCAATTCTCCTTCCTCAATGCAGACTTCATATTTTGAAACCCCCTGTTACTTTCTATTTTCCTTTCTCACTTTCTTCCTTTCACATTCTTCCTTCCTCATTCTACAGGGCAGAATGTGGGTTGTGGAAAATCCATATTACTTTCTACTTTCTCTTTCACCTTCTTCCTTCCTCCTTCCGCCTTCTGCCTTCCACTTTTCGCATTCCGCAAGGTGGACTCTAGGTTGTGGAAAACCGATATTACTTTATATTTTCCTTTTCTCCTTCTTCCTTCCTCCTTCCACCTTCTGCATTTCGTAGGGCCGACTCCAGGCTGCAGAAACCCATATTACTTTATATTTTCCTTTTCGCCTTCCACCTTCCTCCTTCCGCACTCCGCAGGGCAGAATCTAGGTTGCGGAAAACCCATGTTACTTTATATTTTCCTTTTCTCCTTCCGTCTTCTGCCTTCTGCATTCACACTATCACGTCCCCTCTCGTCAATCTAGTGCGATGGAGAGGATGCAACGCTATAATCGGGCATCTAGCCCCATGAACATAAGCAAAATGCATTGGAAGTAAAAGACATATGCAGATGTATAATGTAGGAAAATACAATGGAATTAAATCTCCACTTGAACCTATAACAAACATTCAATACATTCATACTCAAAACAAATACATTGCATAATTAATACAAGAGACTACTTATCTTGAAAATGAGCTTCCCCAAGCAACAAGCTATGCTGTTGCAACGTTCCACCCAACCTTAGGCCAGTTGTGCTCAACAATCTCTCAACACAACTACTGCCCCTGAGCTGGGAATGATTTCCACAAGGATAAAGGGAACAACAGACCCACAAATTGCCAAATACCCACCAAGGTTCAGTTAAACCAATCCACAATTAGGTTTATTAGGATGATAAGGCAGTGGATTCACACGTAGGCAAATACACACCAAGGTTTAGCCAAGCTGATCCACAATTGGGTTTATCAGGCTTCTAAGGAAGTGGACTCACATGTAGCCAAATACACACCAAGGTTCAACCAAGCCAATCCAAAATTGGGTTTATCATGCTACTAAGGCAATGGAAAGGAAGAATTTATAAGCTAATGAGCTCAACCACAGATCTATGGATACCTCTACAAGATCTATTTGGCTTGGTCACTACAATACCTTCACACTCGACAAAAGGAAGTATTCCCTTCACTGCTACACATTCCTTCAGGCCCTACCTTCCCTTCTAGTGTTCTCCAAGGTGTGCATAGAAGAGTACCCAACCCCTTTTGATCTTTTGTGAGGTTCCTCTCTTCACTAGGTTTATGAATCCAATTCTGGTCCTCTTCCACTCCTAATTCTTACTTACGGTTCAAACCAAAACAAGGATGCACATAAAAACAAAACACAAGTGTTAGGGATGAAGAAAAACATTTTGGCTGTGCGATGCCCAAGATGGGGTTTCCATTAGTCTCAGAAGTAATGGGAAACCAAAAAATGAAATGGTAGAAGGGGGAATCAACCGTATGAGAGAAAATTCGATTTCAAAATTTTTTTATGGGCCTTATAGGGGTAGAAATGACCTCTATAAAACCCAAAATCATGAATCTCTTCTTCCCCTCTACTGTGCAACACAAAAACGAATTCCCATCCATGGAAAAAATGAAGGAAAAGCATAAAATCTTGAAAAACGCCCGAGCTAGCTCCCGTTGTGTGAGGAAGTGAAACTCATCTGTGAGGAATGAATTGGGCACACATTTCTGGGTTTTTTCTTTCCCCATAAGAAAAAATACGATTTCCCAAAATTCCTGGCTTGACATACACAAAATTGGTTGCCATACCTCTCCATTCCCAATGCATTAACCGCCTCAACCAACTCTTGGAAGAATTAAATGATTGGGTGCATAAGTCAAAATTGGTAGTTGAGAGTTTATGGGTTCTCTCATTGACATTTGGATTAACACTATTGGATCAAGGGTTTGAATAATTCCCCTCCCTATTCCTTGTGAAAATCATGCCCCCATCTCTTGTTGCATTGCATATCTAGTTGTGGGTACTTTATTAAATTGCATATTCACATGATGTCTCAATTTATATTGTGCCAGGCTAGCACGAGAACCATAGGAATCAATTTCAATTGCCAATACATAAAACACTAAATCGATGGCGAGGTCTTGGCCTTGATCTCCTCACCATGATTTAATAACAATATTTACATCATGTACAATTTTAATGCAATAGGGTCAAAATCGGGATATTACAAATATGTAGAGTCATCCTTCTTCAACTCCAATCACTACTACATCATCTATAATCTTTCCTTTTGTCCACATGAGGACTTCTCCATCTACAAAAGAAACTCTAAAACTTTTCTTATCTAAGGTTGATATAGAAAGGAGATTCTTCTTTAGTCCTGGAACATATAGGACATCCTTCATCTTCATGGGCTTTCTGGAGTCCAACTTATAGGATGATTCTCCTATCCCTTTGATGGGATATTGATAATCATCTCCAAGAATTACTTTGTATTGGGACTCCTTCTGTACAAGACAAGATAGTGAGTCCTTGTAACCTATCATGCGCTTGGAGGGACCACTATATACTAGACAGGTTTCATCCCCATGTGAGATTGAACCTGTGAGTGCAAAGATCAAAACATATTCTTCATAGGAATCTTCATCTTCTTTAGTTCTTTCCTCATCTTCTTGATCATTTTCTTCAGCAGCATGGGCCTGAAATCTTGTGTTTGTCTTCCTGAGTTGTTCTGTCTTCATGTGACAATTTATGGAAATGTGTCCCATCTTGTGACAAGTGAAGTATTCATAATTTGAGAAGTCTTTCTTGGACCTATTAAACCATTGATCTTTTCTTGGAGTATTGTCACAACTCTTCCTCCTTTTTTTCCTTTGGTATGGACTTCCAAAGCTTGATCCTAATTTTCATTTAGCTTCTCTTCTATGGATGTTATTCTTTCTTCTTCTTGAACACATTCTTCCCATAACTCTCAGAACTTAGTCATCTTTCTTTTGGAACAGATTCCTTGAATAAAGGATTCCAAATTTCTTGGAAGACCACTCAAGGTGGTAATTACAATTTCTGCTTCTTCTACCATATCACCAATAGCTTCCAACTACTCCTTCATTTGAAACTCTTGTGAAGTATGATTGCATGATTTTTGACTTCTGAGCCTTTACACTTTTGATTTGATTCCTCAAGGTCATCTTCCTATTAATATTTCTTGCTTCAAATAAGCTAGATAGGGCATCAAACATTTCCTTTGGTGTTCTCCTTGAATATACTCAAGGAATAAAGTTATCATTGATGGAGTAAGCTATGATCCTCTTAGCCTTGACCATATCCTTCTTGTGTTTGGCCTTAGCTTCATCTCCTTCCGGTTCAGCAACTTCCAACTTTATAAATCCTTCTAGATCATTATCTTCTAGGATGAGCATGATCTAATGCTTCCATGCTCTGAAGTTTTGAGCACCCTCAAGCTTCTCATCCATCTTGGTACTTTTTGTCATCTTTTAACAGAATGAGAAATTAAAATGTAAATAGAAGAAGTAATACTTACTTGATGAATACTAATTTTGGCTGACCTTCTTTGGGATGACCTAGGGTTTGTTGGAGAAACCCTAATTTTCCAGTTGAGATCACTAGTAGGGCTGAGTGATGGAAAATATGTGCCTTCCTAAGGAGAGCTATACTGTATCTTGTTTTTTATGATATTGATTATGGAGCCTCAAGAAATTTGAAGCCCTAGTTCTTCCCGACAGTAGTGTTTGGTCCAAAAATGAAACTTCTCGGAATTCATTTATGTTTTCACATAAATATGCGCCCTCCTGGGATGAGTTGAGTGATCCCTCTTTTTATGTTGATCTGCCGAGGTTTTTTTTCAGAATAACAAACCCTAGATGTGCAGTGTCTACTTTCAGGGTGGCTCTGATACCATTTTAAGTTTTCTTAATTGCTTAGCTGTTATTCTAAAACAATTTACAATACTAGGATCAATGAAAGAACAACAATCAAAACAACACAATGAACACAAATGTTTTCCCTGGGGAAACCACAAGTGAGAAAAACCAGCAAAACTTCCTTAGTGTAGAACTCAACCAGAACAGTGTAAAACCCCAAGACAACTTCTCCTCTTTCTTTCTAGCGCACTTGTCCTTATCTCTCTTTCAAACTTGCTTGAGTGAAGTGTATACAAATGAAGGGGGTGAATCCCTATTTATATTTGTCACCGACTTGACCTAAAACCTAATAGGACCGACTTGTCTAACTGGCAGGGCCGACTTGTCAAGTAAGACACCAAAATAATAATTATTATGATGACACATGGGTACTATTTACCTGACTTACCTTCAGAGTTTTACATTGATTCTTTCAATGACTCTTACATGACCTATTAAATCAGTTACACCTCCTGAAGGGGGAATTCAATTAGTACAACTATAATATCTTCTGAAGTTACAATACTTTTTAACACTTGTTTATTGTGCTTTGCATTGAATGGAATTATACTTTTGAAAACCAAATGACGAATTTGCTTGTTTTATTTTACTCTACTTTACCCTGGGTTGGATTAATGAGGAACTTACAAGTTAATAATTAATATCTTAGGATTCTTAGAAAATAGTATTATTGAAAAAGGGGGCTGAAATTGCACGTTTAATGACAAAATTTGCAAGTTATTAATTATTAGAAAGAAGGTTGTAATGCCATTTATTAAGCCTAAAAAAAGAGAATACATATGTTGGAATATTATTTCTGGTTTCTAATAAAATGAAATTTACATATTAATTTCCTGTAGCTTAAACTTTCAAGCTTGAGGAAATTATAGAAAAAGGCTTGAAGTATTGCATTCCAAGCCTTATGTTTTAATTATGAAATTTATGTGTGTTGATTTCCATGTTTAGGTCAAAATAAAAATTGGCTAGCAAAATACATTGCTATGTTTAAAGTTTTACTAAATCAAAATGAGTTCCAATTTGGTGTCCAAGTCTTATGCCAAATCGATACTCAAAGTTAAAACTTGATTAATATTGTCATAAGAGTTTTTAGACTTTTATTGTTGATATTGGCTAAGTAACAACATTGTTGTAGCAATTACCATTACTTGGATACCTGTAGTTGTTGTTGTTACTTGCATACCTATAGCAACTGTTGTTACTTGCGAAGTGAAAACAATTGTAACAGTGGCTGTAACTAGTGAATAGTACTGTCATGGTTGTTTTTAGCATGATAAATTATAATATTATGTATGTTGATAAAAATATATTATGTGTATAGAAATAATGCTTATTCATATGAGTTAAATATGTGGCATATGTAAAATCTTATGCTTCCACTAAAATGCTTATATCTTTTATGCATTTGATTATTTGTGTAAATGCATTTGTTATGCATTTTTTTAAGAAGGCGTATAATTATTATGCATGTAAGAGAAAACAAATTGTGTGTGTTTTAAGTTCAATTTAATGTACGATGTGTTACAATCTTGTGTTAAATTGATAATTGTTAAAATTACTTGTTCTTGGTTTTCTTCAGTCAAATTTGCCTAGAATATTATTAGTGAACAACCTTTGACAACTCCCAAGTACAATTGTATCTTAAGTAGGTATTTCATCATGCACATTGCAATTGAAAATGTTATAAAAGTTGTTTTGATGCATATACACCATGCTTGGCAATGCAAATCTCAAGGTGTTGCTCAATGAGGTAAAGGATTGTGGAATCATTCACATAACACTATGTGTTGTCATTGTTCCATGTGGGAAATACATGTGGTGATTGTAGCATGTCCACATAATTCTAAAACCATATGAACATGGCTTACACAAAATCATAATGACAAATTCTAATAGTATACTTGGATAGTTGGATCATGATCAAATAAGCTATTATTTTATGTTAAGTATTGAAATTTAACTGTGTTGGCACGTTGAAAGAAGCTAAGGCAAGGAATAGTTGCATAGAAGCTTACCGTTGTTGACAATATAAGTCATATGTACCTTGTTTAATATTGTATGATATTCAAACCAGCATAGATCCATCTAAACCCTGGATCCATGAAGCACTGAAGGGGATCAAATCCCTTCAGGTGCAAACTCTTTATAGAGTGAAAAAATTAGGAAAGGTTTGCATATAGAAGGACTGTATCACTTTATGGACTTGATAGGTCATGGATCTATGTTGTCCATAATCCTAACTATAGTATTCATGTTATTCATATAAGTTTAGGCATCAGTTACATACAAATGTTATCCACTCGTGCATCATATTAAGATTCTATATTCTCAAAGAAATTCCATAATTCCATTTTTTAACTATATTAATAACATGAGAAGAAATTCCATAGTCTCAACTACATTACTAAAACGAAAATACTATATTCATTGCAAGAAATTCCATACTCTCAATTATATTATTTATATAAATGCATTATAATATCTTTTCATGTAAATATGTGTCATAAGTATATTATTCACAATTGTACTTTGAGTCTTCACTAGAAGAAACTCCATAATATCAACTATATTTATAACACTAGATTGAATTCCTTAATATCAACAATATTATATTAATATTATTTAGGGACTTTTATTTATGAATGGATTTCTAAGCAGTGCATGGTAAGGCATTAATAACACTGCAACATAATCTCCTAATAAGATAGTTCTCACATAAATCTCCACATTAATAACATCCATTAATAACACTACAACATAATCTCCCAATAAACTAGTTCTCATGTAAATATTCACATTAATAACATCCATGTTCACTCACTCACAACGCTACTTGCATTATTTAATTTTCATGTAAATATTCTAACATTAATAACACCAAATATTGTAAGGCATTAATAACACTACTCGTAATATTCACTTTTAATGTAAATCTCATTGTGTTATGTGGAATATTTTTTTATTTAGAATCTTCCTAAGGTATGTTAATCTTGATTAATATGATTTGTTTCAATGTAGATATGACTATTTAAATCTAATTAGCATTCAACATGTTAAGTATAATATAATAACACTACTTGCAATGTTTACTTTTCATGTAAATCTCATTGTGGCATGTGGAATCTAATTCCTCGTCCATATCTCCCTAAAATATGCTAATTATGATTGACATGATATGTTTTAATGTGCATATTTTTATTATATCTATTTTGTATTTGTTTAATTTGATGATTAAGTATGCTATGAAATATTATTGTTTTTTTAATTATTTGGTTTATTATACACATGAAACATTTACCCCACTTAAATATTAAAAAACATTACTCAACATAATATTAAAAATTTATTAGAGATTAGTCTAAACGACGATGATTTTGCCTCTTTTTGATAACGTTTCTCGGCATGAATTTGATGAAAATCGAAAAGAATTTTATAAATTCTCATAAATCAGTATTAAAATTGCTTAATCTAGGTGCGTTGGGGGTATTCAAGGCTATTGAATCGATTTGTACATTAAGAACCATGATTTGAATAACACAAAATTCAATTTTAAGAAAAAATAATAATTATCAGATTTCGATCAAATATTTATCAGAAAGGCAAAATTGTCATGCGTTTACACTCCTTCCTTTATTAGATATGATTATATAACAAATTTATTGGATATGATTATATAACTTTATTGCATAAGAATATAATATTTGTAATGAAGTGTTTGACAAGTTTATTCAACTTAATTATAGATGTTTATATAACGTTTCATAAGATGAAAATATTTGAATAAAGATTAATTAGTAGAGATAAAAAAATTCATCGCACGATAAATCAAACACTTACGTGGTAATGGGTTAAAATGCCATGGAGCTCGCTTATTAGAGGAAAAATCAAAACAATGAAAATGACCCTCGTTTGTTACTACTCAACTCCCTTACAATAGATTCCCCTCACATTCTTAAAGAAATAATGTTCCAAGGAGGAATATTCTTTTTAAAGCTTTTTCCTTAACATCCATGGTGTGAGATTTTTTTTGTATGCGATAGATTTTGGGTTTGAATTGCATCATCAACATCTGCTTTGACTTTGATTATGTGCATTTAAGAATGCAAAGATTCTTTTCCTTGCTTTTGGAGTAAGCTAAACGATAAACGTTTCTTTGGTCATTTTTTAAAGCTAAAAACTAGTTGGAATTGTTAAAATTACAGATATACATTGTGGAGATTGCATAATTGGGCTGTCCAGAGGTTATTTTACTGTTATTACTTGAGTAAAAAAGAAGAAAAGGCAAGTAATAAGAAAGAACAAAAGCATCTCCTAAATGCAAGCAATATACACTTGCACCTCATGGAGGAATATTGTTCCAAGTCTATGTGGAATAATGTGTTTGAGTGAAAATTTAGAAAAAACAAAGGAGTATTGGATGAATATTAGTTGGTTAAGTTAATTTTACAATTTTTTTTCCAAGGAAACTATTGTGAGATTCTTTTTTCCTTTACAAAATATTTAGATAAAAGGTGGCTAGTCTTTAATGAAAATAATCGCTCATAATTTTCTAGAACTCAACCGTATTTGAATCAATAACCTATAACCTCCCCATTAACAATAAACTTGTGTAGATAGCAAAATTTATTAAACTACCCTTAAAACTTATTAAAAAAACAAAAAAATATAATAATAATAATATAATGTATATCTTCAAATATATACTCATTAAATACTACACTATATAGCATTTAGTGCTTACCTATCTTAAGAAACACTCTTATATACGTTAACTTAATCATTTCAATAATTCTCAAATTTATAGAAAAAATTAATACTTCTGGTTTTAAAGTATGACCTTGTAAATCTATGGGCATTGCAACTCTAGATATGTCAAGATGACGAAACGCAAAGAGAGTATCTATGGGTGGGTATTAAAGTTTAGATTTAATAAATTTTCCTTGGATAAAGTGAGTACAAAACTCATGAAATATGTTGTTTGGTAGATTTTTTTTGATATATGTTATTTGGTAGATTCTTTGTTGATGATAAAGTAAAAAAAGCAAAAACAAACAAACTTGGAATTAGTTGAATTTGGAAGTAATGGAGTTAAATTTCTATTAAATAACAATTGAATTAATCAACCAAGGTTATAAGTTAATCAACTAAGATTATATCTACTTATGTGTGTCTGTAGTGTGCTTCACATGTTCAATCACCTTTTTAATTGTCAATTATCATAGCTACATTAAAGCACTATAACAATTTATAATACAAAATTTAAACTCTTACTAAAATATAAAACTCTTTTAATTTCCATCCATAATGCATAAAAATAAACACTAACATTAAATAAAAAAATATTAAATAAAAAAAATGAAATATTTCGTTTTCTTCACCACCCAAATGCCATCTCAACTTAACTTATTCTTTTTTTTTTCTTTTTCTTTTCATTTCCACCGCTTTATTGTCAAAGGAGCATCATGATTTGCATTGCACTTTTAATGAATATCCACCACCATTGTATATGTTCATCCATGTCCACGTCTTAGCCATTGCTCTCATCCCATCCCTTGCATGTGCCCCAATTCCTCATTGTGTCACTTTGTGCGTTTGTACTCATAATTCCAATCCACTTAGGAAATATTCCATGCCGATATGGAAAATAAGTTTCTCGAGAGAAAATACTTATACATTGTTTTCCATGTTTGAGTGGAGTTAGAAATCATTTCGATCGAGTGAACTTAGACATGTAATAATGGATATGAGAAAAAATGGGGCAGATTCATATGAGTTTAATAAAAGAGGTTGCAACTTGTGATTTTTCAATGAGCATTACAAAGAGGAATGTATTTGAAGAACAATGAGTGAGCAGTGAGAAAAGAGGAAAATTAGAAGTTTTGGAACCAAGAAAGTTTTAGAATGGGTAAGAGAATTACAAGGTGGTCAAATTATATGAGTTATTGTGTGTCAAGGAGCGAAGTAAAAAATGGGATATTAAAGATCACCATATCAAGAAAAAAATGGAGAAAGTCTCCAGGATAAACCTTGCTAGGTCCAATGGCTTATCGAATCTCATAGAGTTGGAAGGAACATAGTGGAGAAAAAATGTTAAAAAAGGGATTGAGCCTAAGATAAAGGGATCTTGGTTCATCTCAGGAAAATAAGAGTGGATGGAGTGAGTAGGAAGAAAAGGGAAATAAAGAAAGTGAGTGAAGCTTGTTGCCTTATATCACGAGGAAACTCTCGACCATGGAATGAGTTAGGGAGTCCAATAATGAAATCTTTCAAGGAAGTGTTGTGGAAGAGTGTGAAGACAATAGAATGTTTCTGCATGCAACAATCAGATCATAGAAGTTATGATGGTTAAGGATGTTAGAACAATTCTTCGAAAAGAAGATGGAAGGCCAATAATTGAGGAGCATTTCCACAACTATGGAAGCATGGGAATGGATATATTGAATACCCATTTAAAACGGGTTTAATCCCTAAGGTTTTGAAGACTAATTAGGTCATTAGAGAATGTGGATAACAATGCCTAGGCACAAAGCTATGTACTTTGTCTATGAATTATAAATAAATGGTAGAACATTGTCACATATATGTGTGGGGGTGGGGGGGGGGCGGGCTATGATCTTAGAGTCTCTATTTATGTATAAGTGCATTGTCAATTACACTCACAGTGGACTGTATAGTGTCGACGTTGTTAAATAGGTCTAAGTCTTATGAGAAAAATTGGAAAATAAGTCGTATATAGAACACTTTAATTTTCTAAGTAAAAACCTAATGCAATTTATGATACATCAATTTGATTCCAATTTTTAAAAATAAGTTTTAGTAAATACCATTATCTCTACCCTTAAATAGTAATCTGCATATTTTAATAAATATTCTTAAATAAAATATATAAGCACTGTATAAGTTCTTTTTAATAATTTAAAAAATACATAATATTCTTGAGAGGTTTTCATAAACATAAATATGAACAATTTTGTGGGAATTGAAATTATGAAATGAAAAAAAATACAACAACCTTATTAGTATATTTCTTTATAATTAATTGACATTTTTTTATTGTTTATATGGGACAATATGAGAGACGTATTTATAATTAATTGACAATTTTTTATTGTTTGTATGGGACAGATATAAGGTTTAGGTAATCAATATTTAGCATGTTGTAGATCATTTAATGCGCTTGCAGCAGGCTTGATGACCGTTGGATCTCGAGTAGCTCAAGATCCAATGGTCATCAAGCCTGCTGCAACCACATTAAATGCTCCGCAACAGGGTAAATATTGTTTTCCTAAGGTTTATACTCATCTTTTTATATATTAATGTAGACTTTGGATTCATAATTATTTATTTATTAATAAAAAATATTATACATTAAAAAAAAGTTAAAATAGATATTTATTATATATTAATGTTTTATTTAAATTTATAATTTTAGAATAAAAAAATGATACATGCATATTTTTAATAATTGTATTTTTTATTATGCTTCCCTCTCTTAAATATATAAAAGGAGTTTTAAAATTTGGATATCCATAAGACTAAAAAAACAAAAAAAAAAACAAAAAAAATCTACTCTTTGGTTTAATAGAAAAAATGAAGTTTTAAATTGTAGATATCCAGAAGCCCAAAAAATTAGTAAAGATAAAATAAAGAATTTACCCTTTGGGATAATTTTTCAAAAAATAAACTTAAAAACATAATCTAAGTGACAAACAATGTGAAGAAAAATGTCTAAAGGATAGTTGAATTGATTCAATGCTTTTAAGCTACGTTGTAATGTATAAGTAAGTTGTGAGATGAAGCGTCACGACATTGTGCATAAAGTCTAATGCGTCCAAAATCTCTTCCATAACTTGTAGTTCGTGAAGGCCCACCCATCGTAAACATATACAATAGACCAATATGGCTCAAGGGCGGCTTCTTCTCATTCCAGGAGGCTGGAGAGTTGGAGTGTGGTTTGCAGGAGGTGAGGGGTTTGTTGACTATCTCTTTGGCTCTGGTATGTCATGGCTATGCTTTTGGTCAGTTTGTGGTTGCCCCGGGTTTTTAGGCTAGCCACCTTTGTCCTTTTTCCTGTTTGTTTGGTTTTCCTGGGTACTGGACTTTTGTTTGGTATTCTCCGTGCTTCTTTTCTAGGGTGTCGCGGACACATTTTCTTTGCTCGTCCGGCTAGGTTTTCGATGTGGTGGTTCTTACCTTGGGCCTTTGCGATTATTTGCCAGGATTCCGGTCTGTTGTATTGTTTGCTCCTTCATATGGAAACCGACGACTGGAGTCCCTCCTCTTAGCAGAGTACTAGTACCAACCAGTTTCATAAAAAAGTTGGAAATCGTTGTAGTATTTATTAGTCGGTTTTCAGGTTTCCTGTGCTTCTTGTTGGTCCATCTGACATTTTGGGCTCGCGGTTTTTTGATTGGTTCAGGATTTCCCTCTACGTTGTTTGTGTTCACCACATTGTTGTCTCCGTGATTTGGGGTTGACCTTTGTGTTATTATTCCGGTTGCCTCCTGCGCTTTTTGCACACACTTGGGTTTGTGCTAGACCCTGGGTTACCTTACCTGTGCCCACTACCCCCTTGGGTATCCACTCGGCGTAGGGATTTATGGTCCTGCTGTGTTTCCTACCTACCTGAACCTTAACCTAGGGTTTAGTGACTCCTTTCACGGGTTTTCTGCTTCCGTTGACTTCTGGGGTTTGGTATTATTGTCTGTTTTGTTTGTACTCCATGTCAGAAGTTATAGCCACGGTTAATCTTTCCTTGTCGGAGGGTTCCCCTGCTTGTTCCCGTCGTCACCGGAAAGCTAAAGCACATAAGGCTCTGGAGGGGAAACTTCGTTTTGTTGTAGGGCGTGATGTCTATATGGAAAGGGTCGAAGCTTTATGTTCATGGGCTCTCATTAGCAGACTTGAATACAGCCATATGGATAAAAAGGCATGGTTTGCTTGGGCCTCTGAGCATTGGAATCCATTCCTCTCTTCTGTGCTTATGATTAGTTTATTGGCGCGGGGTTGGATTGTTTTCATTTTTCTAGAGGACTCCCACGTGAAGATTGTCCTAAACTCTCTCTGGCGCATTAGAGTGGGGTCTCTTGTCCTGGATCGATGGCATGTAAATTTTGATCCCCTAAGGGAGTGTGTTAAAAAACGTCATTTATGGGTTTTGCTCCCAGGTCTTCCTTTTCCCCTTTGAAACCGTACCTTGCTGGAGGGCATTGGTAACACCATCAGACGTTTTGTGGCCATGGAGGAATAATTCATGAATTCTTACGATAAAAGGATGGCTAAGATCCTTGTGGAATTAGACATATCGGAGGGGTTGTCGGCTGATATTGATATTCTATGCCTTGAGTGCTTGTTCTCTCAGTGACTTGACTACCTGAATATTCCTTTTAGATGTAGCCGGTGCAGGGATTTTGGTAACCTTCGTAGAGAATGCCTTGTCCTCCGTAGGGGTACATCTCCCTCATTGTCGCATCGATCCCCTATGGAACGTGGTGCTTCACCTTCTAATCGAATGGAACCCTCAGTAAGGACTTCTCCTCCTTCACTTGTCCATTCAGCGCCAAGTATTTATCACAATGCTTGTTCTTTTTTTGATGATGCCTCTGTACATGAACTCTCTCTTTTGGATTCGGTGGATGGTTTCCTTTCATTTCCCTTATCTGTTGAGGAATCTATTCCTCCTTTGGCGAGCTCTGTTCTGGGTTCATGTACTTTGGTCTCCCCTCCTGTGGCAGGCACTGAACTAGGTTCTAGTGCTGTGGTTTCAGCCTCTGTGGAGTAGCCCCCCTCCACTAGTTTTCCCCTTGCATCTCCCTCTTTGGATTCTGAGGTTCTCCCTCCTATTTTCCTAGATACTGATTTTCCTCCCCTGAGTTGTTCTCGTAATGTTGTCATTTCTTCCTCCCCTCACAGTCCTGTTACCTCGCCTTCCTTTGCAAATCCCTCACTGCAGAAGTATCTGGATATTTTTACTGTTAAAATCCCTCTCTCTCCTTCAGTCTTACCCTTAGACTCCATCCTATTCGAAAATGTTACCATTCGGAAGAAAAAAAAGGCCCCTGCAGAGTCACAAATACCTGTTTCTGCACCTTATACCCCCTTGTCTACCAGGCTCAAAAATGCGACTCGACACCAGTCTACTTCTCCCCACAGGGTTCTTAGAGCTTTGACCCCATCACAGAGTGGTTCTTGATGCGAATTCTCTCACTAAATGTTAGAGGCTTGGGAGGCTTAGCTAAACAAAAAAGCCTTTGCTATCTTTTCTCTTCTCTCGCGCCTGATATAATTCTGTTAAAGGAAACAATGAATAGCTCTTATCCCGCCTTATTGGATTTTTCCAAACTTTGTCCTGGTTGGGAATTTTGTGCCATCAACTCTTTTGGCCTCTCATGGGGCATTCTCTCTGGATGGAACCCTCTGTTGCTGCTGCAACTACTCTCCCCAAATCTCTTAAATTTTGGGCCCCTCCTCATAACTGAATATCGCTTCAGGTTGTTTCATCCTTGATGTTTCTTCGATCATGCTTTAAGTCTGGATGTTTTGAACAATTTACATATAGCCTGTTCCCAGAATTGGTTTGTGCTTGAATTTTTAAGCAGCGGGTCGCATAGTTAGGTCTAGTTTTGCCAATTGTCTTTGATAGGCCGTCGTTTTGAAAATGAAGTGGTCCTTGACTATTGTTGATTTTAAAAGGCTTTCGAACACTTAATTTTTTCTGTTAAATCGGCTGTTTTTGTTCTTTTTCCCTCCACCGTTGCGACTCCCAAAGCGGTTTAGCGTCCGAAGTCCAAATCGCTCCGACGTCCGATTCGTTTTTGTCTTCAATCGCTTTCCCGTAGCTAGCTTTTACCCTTCCGCTGTTGCGGCTGGGAAAGCTATCGAGCTTCCGATTCGAATGTCTTCCGACGTCCGATTAAGCCCTCTCCCGCCCGCGTTTTGCATCATTTTTGCGCTTGTATTTCCGCCGTTACGGCTGGGAAGTCCATTTGGCGTCTGACGTCAAAGTCACCCAATCTCCGATGGAGTTTTCCCGCCCATAGCTTTGAATCGTGCCTCTTAGTCTTCTTTTTATTCCCGTCGTTGCGGCTGAGCCAAGCCTTTGACTTTCGATGTCCGTATCCTTCCAACTTCCGCCGTGGTGCACCAGGCCATTTGTTTTTGTGGAGAAGTTGTTTCAGTTTGTATAATCTGCTGCTCTGTTTCATAGCACAGTCCCAAATGGATAATACACGTGGATTAATTGCAGGTGTGCGTAAGGAGCTGATGCATGAAGACGTAGAAGAATAGTTTAGAAAGAATCGAAACGACACTGACCAGATCACTGAAAGGGCCCTCGAAGCGGAGGACAAAGTCAATAACGCTAAAGGCACGAACTTGACTGCTGGTCCATTACTAAAAGAATCATGAGTGCATACAGACAACGCATAAAAAATACGAAACGTTGGGGAGACCGAAAGGTCATGGGTTGGGGGAAACCCAAACGATTTACTGTTTGTTTAAATACTGGAAAGGGAGAAGTTACAAGGGCTTTTTCCCCTTGAAAAATTTGTAAATAATTTGCTTGTAAGAGGAACTACTTCGTTTTACAATCCAAAACTGCAACTTTTGCCTGCTGGAGAGAGCGAGATGTGGAATGTATCAATGCGACTAAATGAATAATGTTGAAGAGGAACTATTTCGTTTTCAGATGTGTTTCATTTACTGTGAGAGTGTTTGACTTCCTGAACCTATGCTCTTGTCGAATGTTCTTCAATATATTTTATGATGTTTTTTCCACTGTGAGTAATAAGTGCTGTTCATAAAACGATTGGCTATCTAGTTGTTTAAATATCTGTAATTGTTCATGTGTCTTGAATGAAGTACCAGCTATCTGCAACTCTTCATAATGCATGTACAAAATGTATTGCTCACCAATAAATGATAATTCTGCTCCCTAGGGATAGTTTAGGTAGTTAGTTTATTTTCGTGTTGTCTGTGATTGAGATGCTAGTGAGTCTAAGACGAGAGGTAAGAACCTGCGCGTCACATTGTGACTACTCCTCGCATCTGATCACCTTGCATGGTTAATTAGGCACTTGCATATCATACATTAAGCCAAAAAATACAAAATCCACGGTGGACCGGGCCACAACGGGTAAAACCTTGTTTTGTTACTTTGACCTACGGTAGTCGGACCACAAACCGGACGGATTCCCTATACCAAAAAGTCAACGGGCTAGTTGGGAACGATGATTGGGGAGAATCCCTTACTGTTGTTGCCTGCGAATTTCGGGGCCTCAACAATTTTGGCGCTAGAAGGATGGCCGCCAGTGTATGGTTGGCCGAGGAAACCCGTTTTCCTGAGAATATTCCACTGGTAACAGTTCTGAAAGCAGTGGGTTCCATAATCCAATTCCGGAAGAAAGAGAACATCTATATTCTGTTGAAAACGAAATTGTTAATGATCTGAGAAGAAACACCAGGGTATATGTAAAAAAGATTGGGGGATTGCCAATCATCCCTGAATTGCCAGAAGAGAGTATAAAAAGAAAGATCGTCCTGAAGTGGAAGGCTCGGTGTTGGTTGGAGACTAGGAAGAACTTGTAGAGACAACCTTATAGGAAGTTGTGCTGCCGTTGAATCAAGAAGGCCCAGAAACCCCTCACAGTTCTCCTGCTCACACTCCAGTTGGTTCACCTCCTCACTCTCCACCTCTACTCATGGCTGGCGTAAATGCAAATCAACCACCTAACCCACCAAATCCACCACCTGCATGGAGAGCCAGATCACCCTTAAACCTTACACCCCCTTTACATGACCTACCTCAAGCCTTTGACAAGATGTTTCCCAAGTTTGATCCCAATGAGAAAATACTAGTAGATGATCACCTACAAAGCTTTTACTTGGCAATTGAGGGATTAAGGGCCGGGGAATATGAAGATGTGGTATGCAGACTGTTCCCGCATACCCTTAAAGGAGCTGCAACGTCATGGTACTTTGGATTGCCTACGAACTCTATCCTTGATTGGGATACATTCGAAAGGATGTTTAGAAGTAAGTATGCAACTCAAAAAACTCATGCAACTCTCATGAAAGGACTGCGTGCGTTGAAGAAAGAAAGAAAAGAAAAGGTGCACAATTTCACACAAAGGTTTGCAGCCTATCTCAAGATTTTCTCTGAAGCAGATAAACCTTCAGACAAAGTTCTAATTGAATATTATACTTCAGCTTTAGGCCCTGATCTGGCCATGTTCGCCAAAGGTAGGGCCAAGCCTACTTTGACGGAGACTTATGAAGAAGCAGAAGTGGTGGAAGCGGAAAGAGAGAGCATTGAAGACTATCCAGAACAGTCAGGAGAGAAAGGTGCGGGAAGAAAAGCTTTATTGTTCACTAAGCCTAAGGAAGAAAAATCACCAGACTTGGAAAATATGGCCAAGATGATGCAGAAGCTGTCCAACAAAATCATTGATATGGAGAAAGAAAAGGAAGCACAAAAGTTTTATAAGCCATATTATAAGAAAAGAGAGGATAACCATCAGTCTCAACCTCCTCCTCACAACACTGCATCAATGAATTTAACAGAGGTAGGCTTGGACAGTTTTTGCACTTTCCACCAACAGCCACACTCTGAAAAGAACTATCCTCAATGGATTAATTTGATGACGTTGGTCATGAATCAACTGTTAGATTCTAGATTGACAGAAGAGGGTCATGAAGAAAGAAAAGAGGATTATGCTTCTGTTTCTACTAAAGAAGAGGAAGAGGAAACCATGGCTTTATGGAATTCTGTCTCGTTATTCGATGCTGAAGAAGAAAAGACTAAGGGGTACAAGGATGTTATGGAAACCAACGTAGCCACAAGGAGCCAAGGAACGGTTAAGGAAGATAGTCTTATACTCCCAAAGATTAAGAGACTGCAGAGGAATGTTAAGAAGAAATTTCAAGACAAATATTTGGCTGATAAAATTGCAGAGTTCACTGTCACCAGCCAAGATCCTAGACAGAGTAACGCGCAGGCCAAGCTCAGTGAAGAAAATGCTGGAAAACCCCATCCCATTGAGCAGCCGATGGATTATGACATTGTGGAGGATTTAAAGAAGATAAAAGCAACTGTTCCACTATTCGAAATGTGTAAAGTGCCGCAGCAAAAGGAAAGACTGTTGAAAGCACTTGAAGCATCGAATGAGAAGCTGCCCGCTAACAACCAACCTCAGGAAGAGGAGGAAATTGGAGAAACCAGCGTTGGAGGTAATTCTAAAAGCAAACATCCACCTTTCCTCCTCACGTTTGAAATTTTCAATCACAATGTACATAACTGCTTGGTGGACTCAGGGGCATCAGTTAATGTTATGCCCATATCATTCTGTAAAAGGATCAATGGACAGCCTAAGCCATCCACATGGAGGGTGGTTCAATTGGATAGAATGGATGTAAAGGTAATGGGTGAGCTGGAAGATGTCCTGGTCCGTCTGGCATCTAATGACAAAGTTTGCCAAGTTATTAACATCGTGGTGGCTGATATACCAGACACTTACGGTCTGGTCCTGAGAAGGGATTGGTCGGCCAAATTAAACGGATATTTCGACTCAGATTGGTCGCATCTATGGCTGCCATACAAAGGAAGTCCGAACCAGATCAAGATTTTAAGAGAACCTCACATGAAGTACAATGTTACTCAACTAGAGGAGAAAAACATACCAGTGGATTCTGTATTGGGAAACTATTTCATTGAGTTGGAACCTGGTAATTACCAAGCAGAAGAAGCCAGCAACACACCTGACACCCAGCCTGATCTCCTTCATTTTTCCCAGGCTGATGAGATTGACTGTAAAATAGTAGACTTAGCAGTAGGAATAGATTCGTTTTCAGTAGTTAATGATTTTTGGACTTTATTTTTCGATGGCTCTAAGACATTAGAAGGGTCAGGGGCTGGCTGTGTCTTGATTGGCCCACAGAAAAATAAACATTTCCTTTCATGTAGATTAGAGTTTGAGTGTACTAATAATACAGCTGAGTACGAAGCGCTAGTGCAGGGCTTAAAGAAAGCCATTGAATTAAAGGTAAGTAATTTAAAAGTTTTTGGAGATTCAGAAATTATTGTAAAATAGATCCAAAATCAAATACATTGTGTTTCTCCTCACTTAAAGGCTTACCAGAATGAGGTATAGGAATTGCTTAAATGTTTTGATGCTTTCAACATTATTTCAATTCCAAGAATTAAAAATGCAGCAGCTGACTTATTAGCCACTTCGGCAGCTAGGCTTGTACCCACAAATAATCGATGTTCTGTTGAATAAATTTTCAGGCCGTCTGTACCTGACATGATTACGAACCTACGAGTGTTCGATGATGACCAGCAGATCATAGAATGTTTAACGAATGATGAGGTGTTTAAAGGAGCGATCATAGACGATGAAGAGCATCAGGCCGAGATGAAGTACGATAATTTCATTCCTAAAGGAGTCAGAACGCTGGAAAAAATGTTCGATTTAAATGAAAAATTCAGAAGACCACCCAACATGAAGACCCAAGCTCATCTCTGCAGTTTGAGCTGATTAATTTAGGGACTAAAACAAATCCTAAATTTGTGAATCTCAGAAAATGTTGTTCGCCAACGGAAAGAGACAAGTTCGTCAGTTTGTTTAAACAATATAAAGATGTTTTTGCATGGACGTACGAAGACTTGAAAACATACGATACCAGCATCATCAAGCATGTCGTTCCCTCTAAAGCAGGCGTCAAGCCATATCAGCAACCTTTGAGGAAAATGCATCCAAAATTGGAACCGCTGATTCAAAGTGAAGTGAAGAAGTTATTGGACACAAGAATCATCTTCAAGGTCAGACACTCTGAGTGGGTATCAAATCTGGTACCAGTGAGGAAAAATTCTGGAGAAATCAGACTCTGTGTGGATTTCAGGAAATTAAACCGTGCATCAGATAAAGATAACTATCCTGTGCCACCCATGGAGTAGCTGCTACAGATGGTGTCAGGTTCTGAACTTTTTTCATTATTAGATGGTTTCTCTGGCTACAATCAAGTATTAGTAGCCGAAGAAGACAGATTAAAGACAACGTTCAGAACTAAATGGGGAACCTTTTCCTATAGAAGGATGCCTTTTGGGATGATTAATGCTGGAGCGACATTTCAGAGAGCTATGGACATAACTTTCCATGGATTGATCAGTCGAAGTGCTGTGGTATACCTTGACGACATTACTATATTCT
Organism: Pseudotsuga menziesii; assembly: GCA_001517045.1. Lineage (NCBI taxonomy): Eukaryota > Viridiplantae > Streptophyta > Pinopsida > Pinales > Pinaceae > Pseudotsuga > Pseudotsuga menziesii. The sequence continues at coordinate 99,019 of LPNX011062124.1, read as the reverse complement.
CGAAGAGAAGGGGAGAGCACGCGTTTCACTTAAGACAAATTTTTGAGCGCTGTCGTAAGTATGGCATTTCTCTCAATCCTAAGAAGTGTGTATTCGCTGTCACAGAAGGAAAATTGTTGGGCCACATAGTTTCAAAGCCAGGGATCTTCATCGATCCAGAAAGAATCAAGGCCATTGAACAAATCCCCTTGCCCCACAATAAGAAAGGGATGCACTCTTTTATGGGAACTATAAACTTCGTGCGAATATTTGTCCCTGATTTTGCTCAGATTGTTAAGACACTGCAGCAGATGGTGAAACAAAATGCACAATTTAAGTGGATTGAAATTGAAAAGAATGCTTTCAGCAAAATCAAGACTGCTGTTGCACATGCGCCCTCCCTGAAAATCCCAGACTTTGATAAAGAATTTATTCTATATACATTTGCGTCCGATGATTCACTGGCAGCTGTGCTCACCCAAAAGGAAGAAGGGGGGGATGAATTCCCAATATCCTTCATGAGCACTGGTCTGCAAGGGGCTGAATTAAACTACCCATCCGTTGATAAGCAATCTTACGCAGTATTTAAGGCAGTGAAGCAATTCAGGCCTTATATATTAAAAAATCGAACCAAGGTAATAGTTCCCTACCCAGCCGTAAGATCTCTGCTTATACAGAAGGAGTTAGGAGAAAGAAGAGGTAACTGGGTAACAACTCTTCAAGAGTACGACCTTGAATTCAAGATAGGATCTATAGTTAAAGGTCAAGGGTTGTGTAAATTGATGACTAAAAGTGGGAACAATGAAGAACAAGCCTGGGGGAATGAGGCCGAATTACATGTAATGGATGCATGTCCTTTATTTACAGCTCCCGAGTCTTGGTATAGAGATCTTGTACACTACCTGCAGGCAGGACTGTTACTTGAACATTGGAATTCCAAGCAAAGAAGAGCGCTACGTCTTAAATCAGCATCTTATCAAATAGTGAAAGGAGTATTATTCAGAAAAAATTATGACGAAGTTCTTCTCAGATGCTTAGAAAAGGAAGATGTGAAGAAAGTAATGTCAGAATTACATGACGGTCCTGCTGGGGGACATTATTCAGGAGACACTACAGCCCACAAAATCCTCAGAGCCGGTTATTATTGGACTACACTCTTTAGGGATGCACATGCACATGTCAGGAAGTGTGACATCTGCCAAAGGTGTAGTGGAAGACAGTCTAAAGCAGCAGCACCTCTGAATCCTGTGATGATTACAGAACCATTCGAGCAATGGGGACTGGATATTATTGGAGAAATTAAACCAAATTCCTCTCTGCAGCACAAATACATTCTGACCGCTACGGATTATTTCACTCACTGGGTCGAAGCTATTCCGCTGCGCAAGATAAATGAAGATGAAGTCATCAGCTTCTTACAAGACCACATCATGACCAGGTTTGGAGTTCCAGTTTCGTTAGTTTTTGATAATGCCAAGTACTTTTCATCAATTAAATTGACTACTTTTGCTCATGATAAAGGGATAAAATTGCATTATTCTGCTAATTACTATCCACAAGGAAATGGCCTGGCTGAATCCTCTTATAAAAATATGATTAGAATCCTAAAGAATACTGTAATAGAAAACCAGAGGAGTTCGCACTCAGCACTACCAAACGCCCTTTGGCCTGATAGAGTCACCCCCAAGTCTGCGATAGGAGTGTCTCCATTTACCCTTGTCTATGGTAAAGAAGCCATCCTTCCTCCAAATATCATGCTACCATCTTCCATACTAGATCAAGAGTCTAGGGGATCAGCTGATGAAGTGTTACAAATAAGAATATATAATCTCCTGAAAGTAGAGGAGGCTAGATCTAAAGCCAAGGAACACTTTAAGCAACAACAAGAGTCAGTTAAAAGATGGTTTGACAAGCATAAAGCTGGGACAAAAGACTTTGAAGTCGGAGACTTAGTCCTCAAATGGGATCACCCCCATGATGAGAAAGGAAAGCACACTAAATTCCAGCAATTATGGGTAGGCCCTTTTCAGATTGCAGCAAAGCTTGGCCCTTCTACTTACAAATTGCAGGATCTTCAGGGGTGGGAAGAGAATTTACCAGTGAATGGCTTGGTTCTCAAGCCTTATTTTTCCTGAGTTTCTTTGAGTTTTTCTGTCTTGTATATAAATAAGCTATTTGGCTGTCTTTGAGTCATGTTTTTTTAGTTTGTTTTAGTTTAAGTTTTATTGATATTCAATAAGGGAAGCAAATCTACGGTTGCATGGGGAACATCCGATTTTCCTGGGATTGATAAGCGTTCTTGGTATCAGACTGTGTATTTCTATTCATCTGAAAAGAACTTCTTCCAGTTTAGCAGTTTTCTCGAATAGCTCTGTGTGCATTGAAGTCCTGCTTAACCCCTGTGAAATAAACCGGATTCAAAGAGTCCGGAATACTATGTTGAGGCTCCATCCACGTCACACTTAAAATGTCTAGGGGATGACAGCATAGGACCCATGGAAAGAAGCAAAGTGAATAGTATATTAAATATAAATGATCCCATGCCAAGAAACGAATGCCAAAAGGCAGATAAGAATCAAAGAACTCCTATGAAAAGCATCATACATCAAAGCAGATGCTGAATCATAAGTACTAAATTGCCGAAAGATCCTCTCCGTCCATGAGCTTAAACTTGAAGTACACCACTCACACAAAAGGACACTATGGGATAGAGGATCCTGAATTAAAATCCAGTAAGAAAGGCATGTAAGCAAACTCAGATGAAAAGGGACAAAAGTCCAAAAGTACAAAAGTGCTGAAATGGCATGGGAATGAGGAACAAACGAATATTTCTATTTACCATATGCTACAATCCTGTGGTGTCCAAAGCTATCAGCCACCTGAAGACAAAGGTAATAATGAAACTCATCTTCTGGCCTCGACAGAGTTGTCTGGACTTGAAAATCTTGGTTTCCACTTTCCCAAATTGGACTATTATCAATGATTTAAGGTACACACTGCCGGCATTTGAGAAATCCAGATAGCTGGAAGAATTCAAAAGGATGCATGTGTTGTTAAACAGTCTGTTACTCAAAGATTAATTGCCCAGATATCTAGGTTCACCAGGTAATCGCCAGTTGTTGCTGCTGCAACTACTCTCCCCAAATCTCTTAAATTTTGGGCCCCTCCTCATAACTGAATATTGCTTCAGGTTGTTTCATCCTTGATGTTTCTTCAATCATGCTTTAAGTCTGGATGTTTTGAACAATTTACATACAGCCTGTTCCCAGAATTGGTTTGTGCTTGAATTTTTAAGCAGCGGGTCGCATAGTTAGGTCTAGTTTTTCCAATTGTCTTTGATAGGCCGTTGTTTTGAAAATGAAGTGGTCCTTGACTATTGTTGATTTTAAAAGGCTTTCGAACACTTAATTTTTTTCTGTTAATTCGGCTATTTTTGTTCTTTTTCCCTCCGCCGTTGCGGCTCCCAAAGCAGTTTAGTGTCCGAAGTCCAAATCGCTCCGACGTCTGATTCGTTTTTGTCTTCAATCGCTTGCCCGTAGCTTTTACCCTTCCGCCGTTGCGGCTGGGAAAGCTATTGAGCTTCCGATTCGAATGTCTTCCGACGTCCAATTAAGCCCTCTCCCGCCCGCGTTTCGCATCATTTTTGCGCTTGTCTTTCCGCTGTTACGGCTAGGAATTCCATTTGGCATCCGACGTCAAAGTCACCCGATCTTCGATGGATTTTTCCCACCCACAGCTTTGAATCGTGCCTCTTAGTCTTCTTTTTCTTCCCGCCGTTGCGGCTGAGCCGAGCCTTTGACTTCCGATGTCCGTATCCTTCCGACTTCCGCCGTGGTGCACCAGGCCATTTGTTTTTGTGGAGAAGTCATTTCAGTTTGTATAATCCACCGCTCTGTTTCATAGCACAGTCCCAAATGGATAATACACGTGGATTAATTAATGCAGGTGTGCGTAAGGAGCTAATGCGTGAAGACGTAGAAGAATAGTTTAGAAAGAATCGAAACGACACCGACCAGATCACTGAAAGGGCCCTCGAAGCGGAGGACAAAGTCAATAACGCTAAAGGCACGAACCTGACTGCTGGTCCGTTACTAAAAGAATCATGAGTGCATACAGACAACCCAGAAAAAATACGAAACGTTGGGGAGACCGAAAGGTCATGGGTTGGGGGAAACCCAAATGATTTACTGTTTGTTTAAATACCGGAAAGGGAGAAGTTACAAGGGATTTTTCCCCTTGAAAAATTTGTAAATCATTTGCTTGTAAGAGGAACTAATTCATTTTACAATCCAAAACTGCAACTTTTGCCTGCTGGAGAGAGCGAGATGTGGAATGTATCAATGCGACTAAATGAATAATGTTGAAGAGGAACTATTTCGTTTTCAGCTGTGTTTCATTTACTGTGAGAGTGTTTGAATTCCTGAACCTATGCTCTTGTTGAATGTTCTTCAGTATATTTTATGATGTTTTTTCCACTGTGAGTAATAAGTGCTATTCATAAAACGATTGGCTATCTGGTTGTTTAAATATCTGTAATTGTTCATGTGTCTTGAATGAAGTACCAACTATCTGCAACTCTTCATAATGCATGTACAAAATGTATTGCTCACCAATAAATGATAATTCTGCTCCCTAGGGATAGTTTAGGTAGTTAGTTTATTTTCGTGTTGTCCGTGATTGAGATGCTAGTGAGTCTAAGACGAGAGGTAAGAACCTGCGCGTCACATTGTGACTGCTCCTCGCATCTGATCACCTTGCATGGTTAATTAGGCACTTGCATATCATACATTAAGCCAAAAAATACAAAATCCATGGTGGACCGGGCCGCAACCGGTAAAACCTTGTTTTGTTACTTTGACCTACGGTAGCCGGACCGCAAACTGGACGGATTCCCTATACCAAACAGTCAACGGGCTAGTTGGGAACGTTGATTGGGGAGAATCCTTTATTGTTGTTGCCTGCAAATTTTGAGGCCTCAACACCCTCATATTGTCAAATGTAAAGCCTTTCATACTGTGGTTGGCATCCTCCTCAAAGCTCAGTTCAGGGGGTCATCTATCTCTCTTTCCATCCTTAATTGCTAAGGTCCCTATCACCATAGGGATGTCTTCTGGAATTCGGTGGCTAGGGGTGGTCTTCTATCTCTGCCTAACTTGATTCTTGCAGGTGATCTGAATCTTACTTTTAATGGGTTTGAGATCTGGGGTACAAGGGCACAACCAGATCCCTTAGGTCCATTTTTTACAAAACCCTTTTCGGATCATCATTTGGATGATGTGGCTCCTACTTGTGCGGGGCCAACCTGGTGTAATGGAAGGATGGGGGATGAAGGTATATGTAAGAGGATGGATAGATTTATGCTTTCTTTTAATCTTATTAGTCTTTTGACTAGACATCGAGTATGGGCACAACACTCCGGGGTATCTGATCATTATCCGGTTCTTTTAGAATGGATGGATCATCCTGTCTCATGTCCTTTGCCATTTAAGTTCAATCACTCATGGTTGTCAAATGAGGACTTTGTCTAGATGATTAGATCAGAATGGCCACTCATATCCTCTGGTAACCCGGGGGATGCTATGGAATATCTCTCTGCCAAAATTCGTATACTTAAAGGTAAAGTAAAAGACTGGACCAAAATCAAATCCAAGGAGATGAAAGACAAATCCATTCTTATTGAGGATGAAATTACTAGTCTTCTCAAATCATCGACATCTAGTATTCTGGGTGATAGAGATCATTCTAGACTTATTGCTCTTAGGATGGAGTTAAAGAGTTGGTTGGACCATGAGATGCAATCTGCAAGATTACAAAGCAGAGTTACTTGGGCATTATAGGGTGATGCTAATACTAAATTTTTTCATGCGGTTGCTTCAGCTAGAAAAAACCATAATGCTATCTGGGGTCTTGAGGATGAGGAGGGTAAACAAGTTGTTAATGACTTGGGAATTAAGGCACTGGGGGTTCGGTATTTCAAGAATACCTTTGCAGATGATAAGTTGACCAAAATTGATGCACAACTTAAAGTCATTCATTTATTTCCCTCCTTCATTAGTCCTGAGGAGAAGGTGTCTTTCACTTGACATATCACTCTGGCAGAAGTTGAGGAAGCCCTTAAATATTTCAAAAAAGACAAATCTTCGAGGCCTGATGGATGGCCAGTTGAATTCTATCTGGCTTTCTTTGACATTATGGGGCCTGAACTTGTTAGAGTGGTGGAATCATCTAGAAGGGAAGGTAGGGTGGCTCCCTGAATGAACTCTACTTTCATAGCACTTATCCCCAAGAAGGAAAAACCTATCTCCTTTGCTGATTTTCTCCCTATCTCCTTTTGTAACCTGGTCTACAAATTGATTTCTAAGGTTGCTCTTTGAGACTTAAGCCCTTTTTGGACAAGTGCATTTCTCCTCAGCAATTTGATTTTTTAAAGAACCGTCAAAGTACTGAACCCCTGGCTATTACGCAAGAAGTACTACACACTGTCAAAACAAAAAATAGGCGTGCTCTCATTTTAAAACTGGATCTTACAAAAGCTTTTGATCGTGTGAATTGGACTTACCTCAGACTCCTTCTTCTACAAATTGGAGTCCCTTTGGTAGGTGTGAATTGGATCCTGGGCTGTATGTCATCGGCTAAATTTTTCTCTTCTTGTTAACGGTTCTCCTACTAGTTTTTTTACTGCAACCCGTGGCATCAGGCAGGGATGCCCTTTATCCCCGTTACTGTTTATCCTGGTCATCGAAGGGCCTAGTATTCTTATAAAGGATGCAAAATCTAATGGCCAGATCAGAGGCATCAAATTTCCTCTTAGCTCTCTCTTACATATCTACTTTTTGTGGATGATGTGATCATGTTTGGTTTTGGATCTATTGAGGAATGGGTTGCTTTTAAAGTTATCTTGGACACTTTCTGTGATGCCTCTGGTATGCTTATTAATATGGACAAATCATGCTTCCTCCATAATGATTTGGCTGTTGATACCTTGAACAGGATATTTGGGTTCTTCCCTTATAAATTTGAGCACATTAATAGGGGTTTTAACTATCTTGGATATTTTTTAAAGCCCCTTGGGTACTTGGTTATGGACTGGCACCGGATCCTTAAAAAATGTGAGAATAGAATACATAACTGGACTTATCATCTTTTATCCATTGGAGGTAGACTTGTTTTGATCAATGCAATGCTTACCAGCCTGCCGATATATTGGATGGCCTTGGTATCGGTTCCTCAGTCCATTCTTGATAAGCTTAGAAGTATGATATTCAATTTCTTGTGGGGTTCTTCTGTGAAAAATAAAAAATACCACCTTGCAGATTGGCATTCTCTGGCGCTTCAGACGTCTCTAGGAGGTTGGGGTATAAAGCAGCTGTGTTGGTTCAGCCTCTCTCTGCATCTTAAAATTTTTCTGGCAGGCACTAAATGGTAATGGTATTTGGTTTAAATTATTGACAGTAAAGTATATGAAAAGACTTCCATTGGTATCTTGGCTTCGTAGGAAATCCTTCATCTCTAGAGGTGCTTTTGTGATTTGGAAGGGCTTTCTCCATACTCTTCCGTGGCTGGGAGGTGGACTCATCTGGAAGGTTGGCAATGGGAGGGCCATTCGAATGGGACTAGATCTGATTGTGGGTCAGGGTTCATCATTCCTGCATCCACTTGACCTACGTGAATACTTGGAGGATTATGGTATTAGTACTTTGGATCAAGCCAGAAACCTTACCACATTTGCTCAAAATTATTGGTTCTCGGCAGCAGACTTAGATTTGAATGGTGATTGGAAGACCCTTTGGGAGAATTATATAGCTGGGTTGGAGTATGGAAGGATTCATCTTTTTGAAAATTGTGATTCTTTATTATGGTCTCATTATCAATATGTGGGCATTCTTACTGCTGCACAAGGATATGAATGTATTGTCTCCTCTTTTTTCTCGGTGGGACAGTCCCAGGTCATAGATTTACTTTGGAATCTAAAAATCCCAAAAAAAGTTTGCTGCTTTATTTGGTTGATGTTAAGGAATCGGATTTTGACCTGGGATCAACTTCAACGTCGTGGTAGACAGGGCCCGAGTCTGTGTGTACTATGCTGTAAGGGTGAAGATACAACTCAGCATCTCTTCATGGACTGTTCCTTCTCCAGAAGCATTTATTCCATTTTTGCTGACCACTATAAGCTTCCCCTTGTTCAGCACTATACTGTCATTTCTTTTTTGGATTTTTGGTTCAGAGGTATCTCTGTTTGCTCATACTTCAGATATTTTCCTCTTTTATTTTTTTGGTGTATCTGAAAACACAGAAATAGATGCATTTTTGACAATAAACAGCCCTTTGCTCGTGCTCTTTTAAAAAAAATTGAGGATCCCATTCATTTGTATCCGGTCCCACCAAAAAAGAGAAGTATGAGGCTTGTTGGTCTAGGTCCATTGATTAGTTACCCATGTGGATTTTTTGATGGGGCAGCTGCATAGAATATTGGAGGTGCTGGATTTGTGATACTTATGGATGCTTCTTATTCCATCAATTTTTCTTTGGGCTGTGGTAGAAGTACAAACACCAGAGCTGAGCTTCTGGCTTTGTGGGCCATCCTTATGGTGAGAAAATAGATGGGGATCCCATTAATTACTATTTTTGGTGATTCTCTTGTCATTATTTCCTGGGTCAATAGATTAGCAACATTAAATGTACCATCTCTGAGTCATTGGTGTGATGAGATTCTTTCTTTGCTTCAATATGTCCATCTGGTGACCATTAAACACATTTATCGTGAGCATAACCGGTAGGCTGATGGTCTCTCCAAGCAGGCTTTGTTGTTGGACCCGGGTCTCGGGCACTTTACTGAAACTTTGGATGGTGTGATCATTGATCATGGGAATTATAAACTTTTCTAGTTTGTGCCTAGAAATTTGCTCATGTTTATTTTGGCACTTATTTTCATGTTGATTTGAATTAGTTCTTAGTTGACATTGAAGAGATTCTCAGCCTTCTTGTTTTGCTCAGGACTAGTTTGTTTGGTGGTCTGCCTCGATCTTTTCTCAGCATTTTTTGACCTATTTATCAGGAATGATGAGAAAGTCTGTCCAAGACAGACTTCATGCTTCTCTGTCTCCTTGATTTTGATGTTTGGAGGTGTCTCTGATCTTTTAGTTTTTAGTGGGATCCACATATCAGTTTGCTCATGTTAAAGCCTGAAATCCCTCTGTTGGCCGTATGTATATGATGTCCTTTGATTGAAATATCAATAACAAGGTTTGGTATTTTTTCTTCTGAAAAAAATAAGTCGTGAGATTATCCTCGATGGTATATGTGAAATGACCAGTAGTTACTGCAACTAACATGTGTGTGTGTGTGTGTGTATATATATATATATATATATATATATAGAAAGAGTGGGAAAATCCATTAAATGACCTTGGTAAGGTATTAGCTTCCTTATTCTTCATTTAAGTGTGAAAAGGTAAGTAAAACTATTTCTATTAAAAAATTATAAAGAAAAATACTAAAAATCATTAATGAAAGAAATGTGAAAACAAAATAAAAAAAATTAATTTAATTTATTAGTAATATGTTCAAGTGCTTAAAATTGGTAAATGGTTTAAGAAAGAATATACATAAAAATGTGGAATGGTATGTTAGGATTATTAGTAATCCTCGCTTTTCCCACATAAGTCTATTTGTTTATTTCCCTAACTTAGGAGGTCTTCATCACTTCACCAGTGGATGGGGGACACATCTACCACTTACTGCGCTTGTTTGCATGAATTGTGGTGCTCCAGGGATCAATCATTATAATCTAGGAACCCACTCAGAGTGTCACCAGTAGTGTCTAGTAGTTGAATATGATAGGTATTCATTCATGTCCAGTTGTGCTCTGATCCCTATCAGTTAGATCACTTCCAGTGTCTCTAGCGCCAGTTTGCATGTTTCAAGGGAATATAGATGTCTTTGTTCACCTACCCTCTTCAGTTAACTAGTTGTGAGCCTTTGTTCACCTACCCTCTTCAGTTAACTGGTTATTAACTATTTTAGTGATCTGGAGTTGCACTAGTTAGATCTAGTGGTGATTTTCCCACACCGAGTTAGCTCCTAAGCCAGTTTAGGTTGGTAGGTTCAACTGCCTCTTCAGGTATTCGAATTATTCCTTGATGTTGTATTATACATTCACCCATAATGTGAATATTATTGTAATGGAATATTTCTCATTTTTTTTTGTAAGCTGCACAAATCTATTAAAGTACAAGGACAAAATGTACAAAATTAACCCTGATCAGAGGAGGTCTCAGGAGGTGAAGCCACCACCCAAGCCTCTTAAAAACTGAGGGATGTCTACGAAAACCAGAGATGAAATTGTTCATGACTATAAGACTATCCGAGTATCGAGTTTTAGACAACATAACAGGCATAAACACAGTTACGCGGTTCAAATTTAAAAAGAGACAGAGACATAACCAAACTTGACAATTATTGCATAAAAACCTGAAACGATAAGTTGTTTCTGCAAATGAGGAGAGCATTCTTCAGGACGGGGGGTTTTCCTTGATGATAGGGCACACCCATTGTTCTTCCTACAAAGGGATGGATGATTTGGAAACGACCTTAAGAGTGGGTTGACATGGTTGCTACCATTAGAGGAAATTTGGGGTCTAAAATGGGCCTTATAAGAAAACGTGCCAAAATAAGTTTTTGTGAGTTGCAATTCAAGAACCAATAGAATTTCAATAAAATAAGTCAACCATAATGGTTGAATTGACATATTTGTCATTAAAAAAAACTACTTTTTTTGTTCGTATTTTCGACATATCTCATTGTGTTTTTACTCAAATTTCAATCAGGAGAGCTCGTTGGATGCGGAATTTGATTCCACATCCAATGAGTACCCACACTGCATACTTTTGACGGACCTTGCTACCCCAAAAATAAGAAATACCTGAAAAAACGTGATCATCATCACGTTTTTTAAGGTATTTCTTGTTTTTGGGGTAGCAGGGTTCGTCAAAAGTATGTAGTGTGGGTACTCGTTGGATGCAGAATCAAATTCCGCATCCAATGAGCTCTCCTGATCGAAATTTGAGTAAAAACACAGGGAGATATGTTGAAAATACGAACACAAAAAGTAGTTTTTTTCTTTCTTCCTCCGAAATTAATCAATATTATTTTATTATTTTAACTATTATTTTATTATTTTCCTTAGGAGGCCCATTTTAGACCCCAAAATTCCTCTAATGTGCTATTCTGGCTTCTGGCCTACCATGTTCTTCAGACGTTTGAAGAGCAGCTCCACCATCGAAGGGATGGGGAAAGACGATGCCTGTGGAGCTGCGATCGTGAAACCTACCACACTCCCACTGCCACCTCCCCCACAACCAACATGCACAACGCCCCTTGTAGCACTTCCACTGCCACCTCCTCTTAGTTCATCATCCCTGTGATGCCAACCGTGCCTTTCCATGTGAACATATTATCCAGGGCTGTGAGTTGAGAGTCGATTTCGGTTATTCTAGTTTTCATGACAAGGACAGAGTCACGGGCATCTGACCAGTTGTTGAGCATATCCTCGACTAGATTGCATAACATATTTTTAATGAGCCAATAGTGATTTACCTGGCTTCCTCCCTGTCTGGAAGCAAGCTTCTAGTTGAGGATCCTTGCCTCCCAGTCTTCAACAAGGATGTAGAACTAAGGAGAGATATCGTTTTCATAGTCTGTAGTGAATTGTAGCATGCATCCGCGTTGGGATTTTCCCTTTCCTGAGCTAGCACAACATGACATTCCCCTCTGTATCGACATGATAATCAGGCTGGACCTCGACTCACTGAAACCTGCAAGCTGAGCACTACAGAGAAACCCCAGCCAAACAAAGGCGCCACCTTGAGGTAGAGGCCAAACTTCCAAGCACTCAGTGAACCCAGAATTTCTCAGAGCCGAGATTAACCCGGCAAGGATGGTGGAATGATTCTCCATGGCACAAATATCCTCTGTCTTCCCTACCAAAGTACCTGTGTGCATTGAATAACTCTGCGAAGCCATGAAATCTAGGAGGAGTACAGGGTGTCACCAACCCTCGTCGCAGGTGCCAAAGAGACATGCAATTCATCTCCCACGTCCGAGGAACGTTGAAGGATCTGGGATCTCATGATTCCCTGGTTGATGGATGTGTCGGGCACATTTTTCTCGCCATGTGATGGGTGCATGGGCCGAGGTGTGGCACGTCGATGAGTGTTTGTGTTGTCACCCACATCCGGGAGGAATATTTCTCATATTGTTCTTCAACTCATTGTGTAATAGCAATTATTATTCTCTATACTTTTCTTGTGCAATCTATGTGAAGACTATTTACGTCCCAAGATATTCTTGTCAGAATCTAATATGGTATCAGAGCCTGGTTAGGAAATAACACAAATTTTCTTTCTAGTTTTGTGCAGGTACAAAAATTTCAAGATGAAGAAATTGCTCATTCAATTTGAATTTGTGAAAGTCTCCTCGATGAGACTTCTTCTACTGGTGCTATCAAAGTTTTTGAGAAAATTGACTTCTCATTTTTTCATGTAACTGCTCCAGAAGAGGATATTGGAACCTCCATTGTTGAAGAAAAAAATATTCTTCTCTTCCATCCCACTCAGTCATTCTCTAGTGATTCTTCTATCCTAAATTATGTGAAAAGTTTTCCAATGTCTACTCAAGGAGCTGAAGAGAAATTCAATTGCTCTCTCTTAAATATTGTTGTTGGTGTGTAGAAAAGTGATATTTTGGATGTTATGGAAGAAATATCATATTTGGGAAGTTATCCATTCACCCTCAAACATCCAATTCTTCCAGTGAATTCATACTTTATCACTTGCACCGATGAATAAAGTTTTGCTTAAGAAGGAGAAAATTGTGCATCTGCCATCTCAATGGCACACTTGGGACTTTTGTTCCACATTATTGGATTTTCTCTCACCTTATTTGGTTTGAATTTAGAGTTTCAAGGCCTCTCATTTATGCTTGTAACTAATCTCATCAGTTTTGATATGAAAAATCAAGCACCTCAAGTCACTTTCAAATTTACTGTTGGGGATTCAATGTCAGTTTCTTCTTATGAGTTTGTTCATATTAATTTTTGTGAATCATTGGATATTTTGGAAGTTATATCATATTATGGATATCAGTCATTCTCTCTCCATGGTCCTATACCTCATCCTCCTTCATGCTTGATCACATGCTCATCTTCTCACACCGCTAGAAAATATGGAGACCTTGTGCATTCGCTTGGATGCTTGCTGCTCTCATTTGGAGCTGATTTTACTTCACATGGTTTGAAGTATCAAGCAAATCAAGACTCATATGAACCTGATTTCAATATCATGTTGAATGAGCACTCACTTTTTCTCTTTTGTCAGATTATCTCAGTTGCTCTACATGGTCCCATAATCTCTTATTCAGTTGTACATGTTCCTGATCAATTTGAGCATATTCCTCTTCTTCCCAAGAATAATATACCTCCAGACATCTAATAAAGTGCACACCTACTTGGATTTGGAGAAGTTTATTTTTTGGTGTATCTCATGTCCATCTTTTCAGGAAGGATTTTCCCCATGCAGTTTTTCCTTTTTCCTCATTCTAGATGGATTAATACATTTTTTACATTTAGATTGTAATGGGTGACATTTTGTCTCAATTACCAGGGCCCAGGTTGTACAAATTTAGGATTAAAGGGGGTTGTTAGGGTTAATTTTAATCATCCCCTTTCCCACATAAGTCTATTTGTTTATTTCCCTATCTTAGGTGGTCTTCATCACTTCACTAGTGCATGGGGGACACATCTACTAGAAATCTACCACTTACTAGGCTTGTCTACATTCATTTTGGTGCTCCAAGGATCAATCCCTATAATTTAGGAACCCACTCGGAGTGTCACCAGCAGTGTCCAACAGTTGACTCTAGTAGGTATTCAGTCATGTCCAAATGTGCTTCGATCCCCATCAGTTAGATCACTTCCAGTGTCTCTAGTGCCAATTTGCATTATTCGAGGGAATATATGCACCTTTTTTCACCTACCTTCTTCAGTTAACTAGTTATTAACTATTTTAGTTATCCGAAGTTGCACTAGTAAGATCTAGTGGTGATTTTCCCACATTGAGTTATCTCCTAAGTCAATCTAGATTGGTAGATTCAATTGCATCTTCAGATATTCAAATTATTCCTTGATGTTGTATTTTATATTCACCCATAATGTGAATATTATTGTAATGGAATATTTCTCATATTGTTATTCAACTCATTATGTAATAGCAATTATTCTTCTCTATATTTTTCTTGTGCAATCTATGTGAAGACTATTTCTGTCCCAAGATTTACCTGTCAGAATCTAATATGGTAGCACTTAAAGTGATAAAATAAATATATCGAGACTTTACTTATGAACGAATTAAAGAAAAATGAAGAGAAAACAAACATAAATATGCAACAATGAGCTTGGTCACGTGTCTATGAAGAAAAAGAAAATTGGGAATAGTAGTTTCTCTTAACATTTGAGGTTGAGGAAAATGAATATATATCGCATTGAATTATCTTTTTTCTAAGATGAATCAAATTTATGGACTATAAATGTTTAGCACTCATTTAATAGTCAATAAAATAATATTGTTGAGTTTCATCTTATCTATATGAATAATGCAGTAGTAAGATAAGAGGTTCTAGATGGAGTGGGTTTTGGGCTTATGTAATAAGAAGTTCTAAATTAAGTTTTTTAATGGAAAGGGCAAGTCATATATTGTCTTCATAATCTAGCTTGGTGTGTTAGTTTAAGTTGTTGAGATATTTTACCTTCATGCAAAATATCAAGAGTCAATTTTTGCCTCATACAATGTTCTTACCAATTTGGACATCGTAATTAATGCCAATGGGTTTACAATAAGTATCACCCATAAAGCACAAAAATGTAACCAAGAATTTTCCATTGTAAAAAAATATAGTATTTATAATGAACCAATTATATCAACACATAAAAATATTTAGATAACAATAGTATTTACCATAAATATTATAATAATTTAAATACAAATTTGTACAAAATACTCTAATAATAATTTTGTGAGAATTGCTTCACAGTGAGATCTAGGACCTAAGGAAATATTCACAATCTATGTTATTCACAAAATATGCAAGAGAACAGTAAAATAGAACAAAATAACACACATAGATGGTGGCAATAATTGATCTTTATATTAGTGTACAACTTGTAGATCTGTATGGTACATACTTATAATACAGTGGGGAAAATTCATGATTCCTTAGAGGCCATTGGGATGCATACAAGTGTCAGGATAGGATTTGACCCCTAAAACCCCTAGGTTTACCAATAGGCTCCCAAACCATACCAAACTGTCATGAATGCAAATGTGAACATGTATGGAGCATGTTGGATCATAAATAAAGGAATACTAGGCATGGGTGAACACATGTGCGAGTGGGAGAGTTTCTAGGAGACAATAAATTCCCAAGAAGACCACAAAACAACCACATTCACACACTGGAGCCCCTAGTCAAACATATTCCCTGATTTAAGGGATAAGGAGTGGTCTGTAATCAATGAGGGTGCTTGGGATGTCAAGATGATAAAAATAGAGAGCATCAACTGTCAGGATGATCAAAGTCGAGCGCCTCAACTATGAGTAAATGATCCAGAATCACTTAATAGACCAAGATTTATCAGTATAACCTAAGTAGGATCATATAACATAAGTACAAGGCAAATGAAAATGCCTCCTAGGTGTAAGACCAAGGTACTAAGGTGGATTATTTCTCTAACACCCCTGCCCCCCGTTGTAACACCCCTGTTTTGATCCCATTTACATTAAATGCATATGATGTATATATTGTAATTCATCGTAGTGTGGAGCTAAAGGAAAAATCCCAACCATCGATTTAGCGTTTTATGTTTCAGCGATAAAAAATCGTTGCTGATGGTATTTTGTGATAGCCAACACATTATAATTTTAGACATCATGTAAATATGCAATTTAATTAAAAACCCACAACCAGCTATGTCAATGCAATAATAATGAGATGGCGGCATGTTTCCTAAGGATAAGGGTCGGGGGGGGGGGGAAATATTCAAACCTTTAGGCCAATGGGGAAAATCCAAATGTCAAAGGGAGAACCCACCAAACTATCAACTACCTTTCTTGTCTTATTCACCTAATAATTTATTACTGCCAGAAGTTGGTTGAGCTGGTTATTGCATGGGATGGGCAAGGTATGACATCCCAAATTTGAATTGGAGAAGCCATCAGTTTTTGGGAAATGCGTTTTGACTCCTTGGGCAAGTAAAAAATTAAAAACGTATGCCATTCTACAGTGCTTTCATGTTTTTCATTTTTTCCTCACCATTTTCCTTCACATGAGCTCTCTCAGGCAGTCAAAACTTCCTGTGTGTGGAAACATTCATGTTTTTGGTTGTTACCTGATTTTTCTCAGGCTGGGAAATTGTTTTTGGTGATTATCAATAGCTGAGTTTCCTTCCCCACATTTTTGCTACATTTCCCCCCATTGTTTCCAAGCTGGAAATCGTTTTATGGAAATGCCCAGTGAGGGGAAGAAGAGACCCACTATTTTGGGTGTTGTTGAGTCCGTTTTGGCCATGTTAGGGCCAAAACGTCCCTGGAAATCAAATTGTTGTTAGGGGGATGTTTTATCCATCCTAAAAAATTGTTTTTGTTGCCCAAACTTTTTCTCCTCAAACCCAGAAATAGTATTGTGTTGTGGGTGCATCTTTTGGCTTTGGCTAGCATTGAATTGGGAGTGGAAATGGGGTCTGAGTCTGCTTGATAAACCTAGTGTGTGCAGGAGCCTCACAGGCAGAGCTAGAGGGCTGGATTTCTTCTTTGCACCCCCTGAATAGCACTGGAAGGGAAGGCATAGCCCGAGGGACTGTGTAGTAGAGAAGGGGATGCTTCCTTGTGTTGGGTGTGCATGGATGTTTTAGAATCCAGGCTAGTTCTGGTGTAGGTGTCCATAGCTCTTTAGTGAGCCCACTAGCTTAGCAGCCAAATTTTCTAGCTCCCCGATGGCCTGATAAACCCAACTGTGTTGGCTTGGATAAGTTGTGTATCCTTGTCTACGTGTGAGCCTGCTAGATTTCCCTTATTCCTTGTGGAATCATGCCCAACTCGGAGGTGGCAGTGTTGCTGAGTGATTGATGAGCACACTAGCCTATGGTTGGGTGGAACGTTGCAAGGACGTAGTTGGTTTTGGGACAAGCTTCTTATAAGATAAGTATTCTTGTGTTAAATCCTTGCTAATATGTTTGTTTTATAAATCAACATGAACATGTTAAATTCTGTGAATGTATGAATGTGCTTCCGCTGTTTGATAGTAATTTATGCATCTGTGTATGTTTATTTCCAATGCATTTTCTATTGTGTTCATGGGGCTTATTTTACCTGGACAGTTAGTTGTTAGTCACGTCCTCTCGCCAGTAGAAGGGTGGGGACGTGACACCCCTTCCGCCCCCCGCTTAATCCTAACTTAGTACATCTTATACCAAATGTTTATTGATGCCTTCGCAACTAAGGCTCAAGTCACTTCTTACAACAAAATTTTTTATTTGTCCATGTAGAACGAGGAAAGAGGAAAAACCTAATGAGGAAAATACTCCCTCTAGAATGGACATGACAGAGATGATAAAAAAGGTCTTCAATAGACCCTCTTATTCACTTGAATGAGCTGAAATAAAAAACTTCTTGGTGATGGACTTGGTGAATATGTTGTGGATGTTAAGATCATGCTTAGTGCATCAATGTGTTGTAAATAAAGAACATGTGGTGAGGCCCCTTGATGGTCATCATTTGTTGATGGAGGAGCATCATAAGAATGTATTTTTATACAAGCATACTATGATCTAGAAGCATAATCAATGATGGAAAATATATCTCTGCAATATCTTTCCCAAATAACATCAAAAAATTCAACAAAATTTGCCTCATGTGTAGTTGTCATATCATGAAAAAAACCATGAATATTCTTCCCAATTTGATGAAGCACCTTCATAAATCTATAATAAATCTCAAGAGGCTCTAAAATATCGGAATATATGTCATATACAATGTAAAATATTAGAGGTATGGTGTCTCCATGAGAGAATGGGTCCATAGTGGGAGAAGAGTGGGAAACTAGATCACATTAACAGTTGATCGAACCTGGATGGTTTGGAGATTTGAAACTTGAACCGTAGGTGGTGAGATCAATTCCAGACATATGGAATAATAGTCTAGTGAAAGAAAATTCCATTTATTTCCAACCAATGAATGACATACAAGACATAAAAGAAACATACACAAGTGACATAGCATTGGAAACTAGGCAATTTTGAGATTTTCCAACTAGTGAACTTGAGGGTTGTCGGGTCTTTTGGGAATCAAATGGTTGGGGAAATGAGTCTATGACTGTAATAAGCTGTATATCATCTTGTATATCACCTTTAGAATCGAAATGGGAAGGATATGAATGAATTGGGAAATATCTTTCAGAAGACACATCGGGAGCTAGTGAAAAATGACTAGATTATAGAGGAAGCTTTGGTGAACTGTTTGGGGTTTCTTCCAAAGAAGATATGGAGGTTTCAAATTCTGATATATTAGAATGTAAATCAGAAATAGAGACCCCTAGAACCTATATATTAGAAATGGATTTATCCCAAGAACACAAAGCATGCGCATGCTTACCATCGTCTTGTTTGTGCTCCCTTCTTCTTGCAAAATCCAGAATAATATCAATATTGTTCTCTAAGAGGAGCTGGATCATTATGTACATATTCTTTCTAAAGAAAGATATTTCATGGTGTGAACCTTTGAAATAACCACATGTGGGTCTCTTTCTCTTTATCTTTATATTCTTGGCCGCCGAATCCTAATCAGTTGAACTAGACCTTTCTGTATTTGAATGCTTCTTCTCCCTCTCCCTCTGTTGTTTCAAATCCTTGAATTTCTTCTTGGATTTGTCTTGAATTGACACACCAGCAACAAGGGATTGATCCTTGGTGGATTTTATGGTACCCATTCGCACTAACTTGTCTTTCTCCTTAGTCAATGACTCCATGAAGTCTGCTAGTGCAGGCATCCTCTGATTTCTAGATGTGAGCTTGCTTGAGTGGAATGTCGAAACAAACAAAGAATACCCAGGCCCTATCTTAGAAAATAAAAACAAGATAATATGATCATATTTCTTCTCTATGCCACATTTTTTTAGCTGAAGCACCAACGATTTGAACTAGGTGAAGAATTCTTGGATTGTCTCATAGTGAGCTGGACTCAGTGAGATTAGCTCATTTTTCAGTTGAAGGCCTCTCATCTCATTAGTATTCCCAAATAGTGACTCAATATTAAGCCAAAATTCATTGGGTGTTCCAATACTGTCTACATGGAAGAGAAGGTCTCTCGAAATGCTGAGACAAAGAATACCAAATGCCTCATCAAGTCTGTTGAAGTACTTCGATTTCTCCACGGCGAGTTGGGCTCGGTATTAGTCCCTATGGTGACTCTATACAGGCCTTTCGACCTCACCTGGATCACCATTTTGGCATTCCATTTGAAATAGTTGAATGGATTGAAAAATGCATGAGTCTTCTCCATTCTTCTCATGCACTATGTGACAAAAAACATTTTTGTACTTGCAATGCAAACACTCAAATTTTTTGGAAAAATTCCCTAAACGACAACTCAAACACTCTGGATTTGATTTGAAGCTCCACAAAGCTCTGATACTAGGTGAGAATTTCTTCACAGTGAGATATAGGATCTAATGCAATCTTCACAATCTGAGTTATTCACAAAATATGCAAGAGAACAAAATAACACACATAGATGGTGCCAATAACTGATCTTTCTATTAGAGTACAACTTGTAGATATGTATGGTACATACTTATAATACAATGGGAAAATTTTCGTGAGCCCTTGGAGGCCATTTGGATGCATACAAGTGTCAGGCTAGGATTTGACTCCTAAACCCCATAGGTTGACCAATAGGCTCCCAAACCATACCAAACAATCATGAATGCAAGTGTGAACATGGATGGAGCATGATGGATAATAAATGAAGGCATGCTAGGCATGGGCCAACACATGTGTGAGTGGGAGAGTCTCTAGGAGGAAATAAATTCCCAATAAGACCACAAAACAACCACATTCACACACGAACTCCCATAGTCAAACATATTTCCTAATTTAAGGGATAAGGAGTGGTTTGTAATCAATGAGGGTGCTTGGGTTGTCAGGATGATCAAATTAGAGTGACTCTAATTTCAGGATGATCAAAGTGGAGCACCTCAATTGTGGGTTAATGAGCCAAAATCACCTAATAGACTACGATTGATCAGTATATTAACCTAAGTAGGATCATATAACATACATACAAGACTGTAAATTCCTCCTAGGTGTAAGACTGTCACAAATGAAAATTCCTCCTAGGTGTAAGACCATGGTACTAACGTGGATTATTTCTTTAACACCCCCCCTTAATCCTAACTTAGTACAATTTATACTAAATTTTTATCGAGGCCTTGGAAACTAAGGCTCAAGTCACCTCTTACAACAATTTTTTTTATTTTTCCATGTAGAACGAGGAAAGAGGAAAAACCTCACGAGGAAAATCATTCCTCAGGAATGGAAATGACAGAGATCATCAAAAAGGTCTTCAATAGGTATTTTTCTTCACTTGGATGAACTGAAAGAACAACTTCTTAGTGATGGACTTGGTGAAGATGTTGTGGATGCCAAGATCACGCATTAATGCATCAATGTGTTGTAGACAAAGAAGACGTGGAGAGGCCCCTTGATGGTCATCATTTGTTGATGGAGGAGAATCATAAAAATGCATTTTTTTGCAAGCATACTCTGATATGAAAGGATTATCAATGATGGAAAATACATATATGCAAACTCTTTCCAAATAACATCAAAAGATTCAACAAAATTTGCCTCATGTGTAGCTCTCATATCATGAATACAACCATGAATCGTCTTCCCAATTTGATGAAGCACCTTCATAAATCTGTAAAAAATATCATGAGGCTCTAAAATATTAGAATATATGTCATATACAGCAGAAAATATCAGAGGTATGGTGTCTCCATGAGCGAATGGGTCCATAGTGGGAGAAAAGTGGGAAACTAGATCACATTGACATTTGAGCGAACCTGGATGGTGTGGAGATTTGAAACTTGAACCATAGGTGGTGAGGTCAAGTTTATACATATGGAACAATAGTCCCATCAAGGCAAATTCCATGGATTTCCAACCAATGAATGACATACAATATATTAAAGCAACATACACAAGTGACATAGCCTTGAAAACTAGGCAATTTTGAGATTTTCCAACTAGTGAACTTGAGGGTTGTCGGGCCTTTTGGGAATAAAATGGTTGGGGAATGAGCCTATGAATATCATAAGCTATATATAATCCTTTATATCACCTCAATAATTAGATTGGGAAGGATCTGAATGAAGTGGGAAATATATTTCAGAATACACATCAAGAATTAGTGAAAAATGGCTAGTTTATGGAGGAAGCTTTGGTGAACTGTTTGGGTTTTATTCCAAGGATGGGATGGAGATTTCAGATGATGATATATCAAAATGTAAATAATAAATAGATATATAAGAAATGGGTCTCTCCCAAGCACATTAGAGGAAATTTCAACTCAAAATGGGCCTCCTAAGGAAAATTAATAAAATAATAGTTAAAATAATAAAATAATATTTATTAATTTTGGAGGAAGAAAAGAAAAAACTACTTTTTTTGTTCGTATTTTCGACATATCTCCCTGTGTTTTTACTCAAATGTCATCATCACGTTTTTTTTCAAGTATTTATTGCTTTTGGGGTAGAGGGGCCCATCAAAAGTATGTCGAGTGGGTACTCGTTGGATGCGGAATTTAATTCCGCATCCAGCGAGCTCTCCCGATCGAAATTTGAGTAAAAACACAGGGAGATATGTCGAAAATACGAACAAACAAAGTAGTTTTTTTATGATACCTATCCCCAAATTTATATTAAAAAATTGTTTAAGAGGTGCTTCCTTTTTGAATTTTAAAGCATTTTGATTGGCTAATACATGATGACATTGTATTTGTATTATTTTTGGAAGGCCCATTTTAAATTGAAATTTCCTCTAATGAAGCATGTGCAAGTTTACCATCTTCTTGTTTGTGCTCCCCTCTTCTTCCAAAATCTGGAATATCAATATTGTTCTCTAAGAGGAGATGGATCATGATGTCTATATTCTTTCTAAAGAAATATCTTTCATGATGTGAACCTTTGCAATAACAGCATGTGGGTCTCTCTCTCTTTCTCTTCATCTTCTTGGATTTCGAATCCTCATCAGTTGAACTTGAACTTTATGTATCTGAATGATTCTTCTCCTTCTCTCTTTGTTGCTTCAAATCCTTGAATTTCTTCTTTCCTTTGGAGTGATTTGATGCACTAGCAGCAAGGGCTTGATACTTGGTGGATTTGATGGTACCCATTTGCACTCACTTGTCTTGCTTCTAAGTCAATGACTCCATGAAGTCTGTTAGCGCAGGAATCCTCCAATTTCTAGCCTTGAGATTGTTTGAGTGGAATGTCAAAATGAACACAGAATACTCAGGCCCTAGATTAGAAAGGATAGTCAAGATAAGCTGATCATCTTTCATCTATGTGCCACATTTTTTTTAGCTGAAGCACCAGCGCTTTGAACTTGGTGAAGAATTCTTGGATTGCCTCATAATAAGCTGCCCTCAGTGATATTAGCTCATTTTCAAGCTGATGGCCTCTCATCTCATTAGTCTTCCCAAATAGTGACTCAATATTGAGCAAAACTTAATTGGGTGTGCCAAGACTATCTACATGGAAGAGAAGGTCTCTCAAAATGCTGAGACAAAGCATAGCAAATGCCCCATCGAGTCTATTGAAGTATTTCAATTTCTCCACAACAAAGTTGGGCTCAGTCTCAGTCCCCATGGCGACTCTGTACAAGCATTTTGACCTCAGTTGGATCACCATTTTGGCCTTCCATTCGAAATAGTTGAATGGAGTGAGAAATGCATGAGTCTGATCCATTCTGCTGGTGCACTGTGTGATAGAAACATCATTGTACTTGCAATGCAAACACTCAAATTTTCTAGAAAATGCCCTAAAAAACAACTCAAACACTCTCAATTTGATTTGCATCTCCACAAATCTTTGATACCATGTGAGAATTGCTTCACAGTGAGATCTAGGAGCTAAGGAAATATTCACAATCTAAGTTATTCACAAAATATGCAAGAGAATAGTAAAAGAGAACAAAATAACACACATAGATGGTTCCAATAACTGATATTTCTATTAGTGTACAACTTGTATATATGTATGGTACATACTTATAATACAATGGGGAAAATTTGTGATCCCTTGGAGGTCGCCTGGATGCATACAAGTGTCAGGCTAGTATTTGACCCCTAAACCCCTCTAGGTTGATTAATAGGATCCCAAACCATACCAAACAGTCATGAATGCAAGTGTGAACATGGATGGAGCATGTTGGATCATAAATGAAGTCATGATAGGCATGGTTGAACACATGTGTGAGTGGGAGAGTCTCTAGGAAAATAAATTCCCAAGAAGACCACAAAACAACCACATTCACACACTAGCGCCCCTAATCAAACATATTCCCCAATTTAAAGGATAAGGATTGGTTTGTCATTAATGAGGGCGCCTGGGTTGTCAGGATGATCAAACTAGAGCACCTCAACTATCAGGATGATCAAAGTGGAGTGTCTCAACTGTGAGTAAATGAGCCAGAATCATCTGATAGACCAAAATTGATTAGTATAACCTAACCTGGGTTGGCTATATTAATTTTTTTATTTGAACTGGTTAATACAGAGATATAATTTTGATCTTCTAGAGTATGGTTGATGACCTCCTTATAATATATTAACTTTATTTTAGCCTCTAAATACTTCTCACACCACAATTTCTCTTTAAACTTGGAAGTAACAATATTTTTAATGTTATTAATATTTTGCAATGCAACATTTTCGTCGATCTCCCAATGGTTTAACTAGGCCCTGGTATATTTATACCAAACTCGCTTGAACCTTAGGTGGTTTTGGATGGAATTAAAAGCTGGCTTAGGAATTCTATGGTCTCCCATGTTATTGATTTTGTGTTTGTACAACAAGAGCCTAGTCATAGCTAGCCTCTCGATAGGGGAAAGTCCCACTTCTACAAGGTGAATAGGATATGGTGTATTGCTTTTAATTTTGAGGTTATACATTATAAAACGCTTCTGGATTTCCTTTATCCTCCTCTGGGATTATCTAGATATGCTACAACCTCAAACCTCACAACCATACAAGATAATAAGAGGGATTGAAGTTTCAAACAGGAGCTTCTTTTTATCCCACATCACCAAGTTTGTTGCTTTACAATTATTTTCAAGACCAAAATAAGCTTTCCACCCTCCATTAAACCTTTTCTCAATGCTATAGTTCCAGTTGATCTTGTGATGAATATCAATTCCTAGGTATTTGTAAGCAGACACTTCCTCCAAGTTACTATTG
Source organism: Pseudotsuga menziesii (assembly GCA_001517045.1). NCBI lineage: Eukaryota > Viridiplantae > Streptophyta > Pinopsida > Pinales > Pinaceae > Pseudotsuga > Pseudotsuga menziesii. Next base: position 74,477 of record LPNX011062124.1, on the reverse strand, counting down.
TCATACACAAAATTAGCATAAGTGCCCTTCTTGGGTTTGATAATCATAACTTTTGTTTTGTTAGTGTTGACAGTCATACCCATGGTAGAAAGAAATCCTTAAGAAGTCAAAGTTGCTTATCAAGATCATACAGATCCCTTGCCAGAAGAACAATATCATCAGCATAGAGTAGAAGGATGATGACTATCCTAGCCAAGAATGTGCCAACACAATCCGCTTCTTCTAAACAAACTTCTAACTTATCGATGTAAATGCCAAATAGGGTAGGGGAGAGGGGGAAACCTTATTTAGCTTTGATATTGCACTTAATATCTATTGACCACCACTCGTTGCTCTTAAACTTGGCAATTACATTCTTGTATAACCTTATTGAGGAAACTCTCAACTCGAAAGGAACCTTTAGCTCCTCTAATCTATTCGAAAGGTTATTTCTAGGTACTGTATCGAAAGCCTTTCTAAAGTCCAAAAAGAAACAAAAGGTTTGGATTTATCATTACGACATTCCTCCACAATTATCCTAAGGGTAACGAGGTGGTCCATTGTTGAGTGCTGCATTCTAAAACCCGCTTGGCCTTTAGCCTGCTAACCTTCACTTTCATGCCATCTGCTGATCTTCTTTTCCAAAATAATACCATATAACTTGGACAAGAGGGAGCTAATCATAATTGTCCGATCATTAGAGGGGTTATTTGTATTCCCACTTTTAAAAATAGGGATAATGAGGCTATGAGTCCAAGGTTTAGGGAACCCTTGCTGGACTGCTTGATTGAAAATCTTGTGGATGTGAGGGATGAGGACATGACCTCCAATTTTTAATATTTATGCCTGGTAACCTTCAATGTCCCGATCTTTTCCATTTTCCAGACGCTTAACCCCAAAATCTATGTCTTCTAATGAGAAAAGTTCTACCATTGTGAGCAGGGTTTCAAAGTTGTCTATGACATTCGGGGATTCATAAATATTTTTATGATAGGAATTCCAGTCTTGTAAAGCAATTCTATTATTATCTTTAGTTTTTCTAGTTATAATCTGCCTCCATAATTTCTTAGGAGCCACCTTCGAGAGGTGTAAGAGATTTTCTTGTCTTTTATGAATATATTGCATTTTTTTCTTTTAGTTAGGGCTTTTTAAATTTTAACCTTGCCAATTTTAAGAGACTCATCGAGAGCTTCCTTAATTTCTCTCCTCGCACTTTTACAATCTTATCATACCAAGGGTTGGTTTTTCTATTTCGTTTATTAATTTAGACTTCAATTGAAAACTTGTTAATAGAATGTGAGAGGGTTGTAGTAAAATTATGATAGATGTCTTCTATGTTGTCTATAATTGATAAAGGAAGCAAATTAATTTTTAAATCATTTAGAAAAAGATCATTTTTATTTCTATCAAAGATCAAGTTCTTTTGGATATAAGGATTATCTTCTATGGGATCTCTATGCATGACAAAATTGAGAGTTACAATTAAAGGTCTGTGATCATAGTCAGGCTCGTGGTTCTTTAGGATGTCAAATTTTATTATTTCATTGTATTAAGGGATATTGAAAATAACATAGTATACCATGATGCTACCAAGCCCATGGATACAGGTCATCTGGCTAGAATTGGACCACTTCTTTAGACTGTTGCAAATGATGAGATCTTGAGCGCTACAGAGCTTGACTAGCTCACACCCAAAAAAATACCCCCCTAGATCTTTAGAGCTTCTGTAGTACTCGCTAGCTAGAGTAATATCTTCGTCTAACCAAAGAGGATTAGGGTTGGAATAATTGCTTAGAATAATAGCTTGGTTGCTTGAAGTATGAGAATTAAAGTCACCCATTAAGAGGATATTACCTTCATTCCTTAGGTTAGAAATATCATTCTCTAAACCATTGTAGGGACAATTTTTATCTAATTTTTTTTCTTATAGAAGTTAGAATTAATAGGGGAAAAATTAAAGAGATTGCTCTGTAGGTTTTTTTTATCATTAATGTCAGAAATATCTATCCAAATATACTGGTTGTAAGGATCTTTTTTATAAAGCCTAGCATGGGGGGAGATGTTATTCCTAATGAAACAAGCTATACCCCCAATGCCTCTACGATAGGATCGTTTGTTCCATATTGACCAAAGTACAAAGCCATCTATGTTAGGAACCTTAGATTCTTCATGCTCCCAAGTTTCAAATAACAAAATAATATCAACTTCATTCGAGATCCAACTTAGCTTGGGTCCGTTGTTCCAAGGGAAGCCCCGATAGTTCCAAGAAAGAATTCGGAGCATGTTGAATTTTTATTTATTTAGTATCTTTTTGGTTTCTATCTCTAATTATGGATTTTCTATTTCTGATTATTGCCCATTTTCCTTCCTTCTTAGCTTCTTTTACCTTTTGAACCTCCTTTCTTAATTATGCTTGATTTCTGGAATACAATTTTCATTTATAAATATTCATGTTCCTGTTAGACTTGAGGTTTTACTAAGTATGTCATACTTATGGTCAGCAGAGCTCACCTTTATCCAGATCAACCTTTCTTTATTCTCGGTTAATTTCCCCAACCTTGTTGCTTCTGTGAGACATGTTGTTTCAATTTGTAATCTATTATGTAATTATGTCTGGGCTATGGCTAATGTATCCTCCTCCAACTCCTCTTTCAAACCGAAGATTATAAGGTTCAAGGCCTTTTTGTTACGCTCATGGTCTAATTATATCAATTTTTTCATTTCCTCTTTAATTGGTTTGATGTATAGTTTACCTGCCACACTAGTTAGGTTGAGATTGTTATTAACTTTTGCTTCTAGTTCTTTAATCATGTCCTTCATTTTAATACTTTCTAAGGTTTCATATTCTCCTTGTTGGGATGTTTGGTTTTTATCTTGGCTTTGTTTTTATATAACCTATAA